>JBBPBX010019161.1:25571-44744 GCA_038048925.1 Garcialebias charrua
TTGTTCAAGTAGATCGATGAGGTTTGGGTGTCTGAGTCGTTCAACGCAGATCAGCAGTGTGCTTTGCAAACACTTTCTGTATGTAAGGTGAAGCCCTACGGTGTGCACGTGTGAAGAGAAACATGGGAATCTACTGAGGATATTTTTCTGCTTTGTAATTATTTCTATTTCTTTACACTTCATCTGAAACTACTTGAACACACAAAATGAATTGGAATATCTGTCTACGGGTTGTGCAATCCGCGATGGAGAGTCTGTTTTCACAGCAGGCTCACCCCAGCTGGGCGGTTTAAGAGTAGCCACGCTGGGCGTACATCTTTCCTGCTGGCTCCTGAACGTATTCCTCCGTCTTGTCCCAGTCCTGGACCCATCCTCCGTTCAACTGTGCCGTGGCCCCGTAGCTCTTAGCCGGGCCGCCCATTGCGCCGTATCCCTGCGTTATGTCGCCCGTCTCCTCGGCGAGCTCATCCTCGTCCACAAAGCCACACTTCTCCTCGCTGGTTTCTTCAGGGTCTGCCCATGGCTGCTTCTCCCCGGAGGCAAAGATCCCATAAAATATCACCCCTCCATAATGCACAAGGGAGGCAATGAGGAAGACGTACTGCCACTCTTCACGGGTCTGAGAACAGACAGAGATGGAGCAAGAGTAAAGGCATTCATAAGATACAGTGAAAGTTTTTACTTTCAAATGTTTATTTCTGTACAAATATCACTCAGGTGATCAAGAGACCACCATGCAAGTCCTAAAAGTAGATGGAAACATCCAAATCAACAGTTACTTTGTTAATTGTGATATGGCCTTTTTTTTTTTTTACCTTACCTTCATTCTGTTCATTCTGGCAGAATCTATGTTGTAGGAATAATTTATATCTTTCATGACAATTGTTTTCTTGGGGGAGATGCACACAAAAAAAGTCCCCAACCATGAATATGCCTTCACCGTTTTTCATAAATAATGTATTGTACTTGTGCTGGAAGGCTGTGTTTGCCTTTTTCCAAACATTTGCTTATCATTCATCCATCCATCCATCCATCCATCCATTATCTTCCACTTGATCCAAAGTCGGATCTCGGGGGCAGCAGCTTGAGCAGGGAGGTCCAGACATTTCTTTCCACAGCCACCTCTTCCAGCACTTCTGGGAGGACCTCAATGTGCTCCCAGGCCAACAGAGAGACATAGTCTCTCCAGCTGTTTCCTGGGTCTTCCCCGGATTCTTCTCCTAGCCGGACATGCCTGAAGTACCTCCCTAGGGAGGTTCCCAGCGATCATCCTTACAAGATGCCCAAACCACTTCAACTGGCTCCTCTCGATGTGGAGGAGCAGCGGTTCTACTCTGAGTCTCTCCAGGATAACTGAACTTCTCACCCTATTTCTAAGGGAGAGTCTAGCTACCATACAGAGGAAACTAATTTCACAGTCTCATTCTTTCAGTCACTACCCAGAGCTCGTGACCAAAGGTGAGCGTAGGAGCGTCGACTGACTGGTGAACAGAGAGCTTTGTGTTACAACTCAGCTCCTTCTTGGCCACAATGGACCGGCACAGAGTCTGCAATACTGCAGACGCTGCACCAATCCATTTATCAATCTCATGCTCCATTCTTCCCTCACTCGTGAACTGAACTCCACAAGATACAAAAGTACTTGAACTCTTCCACTTGAAGCAGAACCTCACCCTTGACCCAAAAAGAGCAATCCACCATTTTCCAACTGAGGACCATGGCCTCAGATTTGGAGGTGCCATTTTTCACCCCAGCTGTGATCCGCTCCAGTAAGAGCTGAAAATCTTG
The DNA here is from genome assembly GCA_038048925.1 of Garcialebias charrua. Taxonomy (NCBI): domain Eukaryota; kingdom Metazoa; phylum Chordata; class Actinopteri; order Cyprinodontiformes; family Rivulidae; genus Garcialebias; species Garcialebias charrua. Next base: position 27,360 of record JBBPBX010019161.1, read on the forward strand.
GCACAATGGCACCAAGAAGACCACATCATCTGCAAAGAGCAGAGAAGGAATCCTGAGACTACCAAACCGGACTCACTCTGCCAGCTGGCTGCACCAAGACATTCTTTCCATAAAATATATGAACATACAGTAATTGGTGACAATGGGCAGCCCTGGTGGAGTCCAACACCCACCCTGAAGGGGTCTGACTTACTACTAGCAATGTGAACCAAACCCTCGCACAGCTTGTACAGAGACCAAACAGCCTGTAACCATGGGCCCCTACCCCACAGTGTACCCTGAGGAACACAGTCAGAAGCCTTCTCCAAGTCCACAAAACACATTTAGACTGGTTGGGAAAACTCCCATGAGCCCTCAATGACCCTAGTGAGGGTAAAGAGCTGGTCCAGTGTTCCACAGCAAGGATGGAACCCACATTGTTCTTCCTGGATCTGAGGTTCGACCAACGATTGGACTCTCTTTTCCAGTACCCCTGAATAGACCTTACCACGGAGGCTTAGGAGAGTGATTCCCCTGTAATTGGAGCGCACGCTTCTGTCCCCCTTTTTGAAGAGGGGAACCACCACCCCAGTCTGCCAATCCAGTGGCACTGCCCCCGATATCCCCGCAACGTTACAAAGACGTGTCAACCAAGACAGCCCCACAACATCCAGAGCCTTAAGGAAATCAGTGTAAATCTCATCCACCCCTGGAGTCCTGTCGCTGCAGAGCTTTTGAACTACCTCGGTGACCTCATCCACAATCATGGACAGGCCAACCCCCAAGTCCCCCGACTCTGCGTTCCTCATGGAAGATGTGCCAGTGGGATTAAGAAGGTCCAAGGTTGCTTATCATTTAAAATCAAATTAATATTTTGGTCTCACAATTGCATTATTTGTGTTTACAGATGCCTTCGAGCTTGTTTTATAATTTTCAGTTGAGTGCATAGTGTAATAGTGTTTGGTTTTATAGAACAATTCCTCTTGCAACATCACAGTGTTCTCTAGATAAACTTGAACATTATTATTGTTGTTTTTCTTTCAGCTTCTCTCTTCTTCAAGGGTTGCACAGTGAGTGTACTCACATGATAATGTTCACAAATATTTTTCACCGGATGCCCTGTCTGACACAACCTGGGCTCAAACCTGCAGTCTCACAATTACAAGAACATTACTGACCACTAAGCTACTGCTGCTCCAGAATTGTAAACATTATTTACTGATATTAAATTATTTCAATTAGTGGAAATATCTATACATTTATGTAGAAGCCTGTTATAGGGTAGTTTGATAGTGCTAAAATTGTTACAAAAATAAACAAGTGATTGCAAATTTGACAGGTTTACTTTATGAATAAAGTGCTGTTGTCGACGACAGAGCAGCTGACGCCTGTAGTCTAAGGCATAAAGTTCTCACAAGCATGCATTTCCAGGGCGTGATTGAATTACGTTCCCAGTCAATGTCAGAGTGTACTGACTGATAAGGGAACTGAAAGTTATGCACCATAACTCATGTTCCCTGAAGGAAGGGAACGAGGTGCAACACATGTTTGCCCTTTCAATGCCTAAGCTCGGTGAAGTGCACCCTGAGAATGAAGGTGGGGCGTCAGCCCCTTTTATGCAAAGAGGGCAGGGCCTCATTGCTGATGCTGACGCCCACCTGCCTTTAGAAAAGGTGTGATTGTATTACTTAAGGTGAACCGCGCGGCGGCACAATTCCCATAGTCAATGTGTTGCACCTCGTTCCCTTCAGGGAACATGAGTTATGGTGCATAACTTTCATATTCAATGAGTCGGCTGGCTTCTTTAGATAGAGAACTTTACTAATTGGCTTTTTTATATACCGGTATGAAAATGTTCCTGTAAAGTGTCCTGAGACAACTTTGTTTTGAATTGGTGCTATATACTGTAAATAAACTGAATTGAATATTCGCTGAGGGTTTAAAATAATTTTACTGTTCCCATCAAGACACACTCACCTTGTTCTTTGTCATTGCTCCAACTATAAGTGGACAGACCATCCCTGACAGAGTTCCCACTCCGTTTGAAATCCCCATAAGGATGCTGGCGTAGCGGGGAGCAATGTCCAAATGGTTCACATTGAAACCTACAGCAAAAGGAGTACAGTTCATGAAGTCAGTGCAGTACTAAATAATCATCCAAATAATAATCCAGCCTCACCTGATATTGCAAACCCACTGAAGCCCACAGCCATGATTAGAAAAGAGATGGCCACCCCCTTACTGTGAGAGTAACCCACCACCAACAGGAGCGTCGCCTCCATTCCAAACCCTGAAAGCAGGCAGACGATAAATAACTCAGGAGAAACATCTGCAACACCACAAGGAACCGTCAGCCACCTGATGACATCCTCACCTCCACAGTTCATGATTTTACGAACCGTCGTGGTGGACATGATGTTGTGGGTCCGCAGGTAGTCGGCCAACTGGCCTCCTAAAGGCACAATGATGGTCATGACCAGGTGAGGAAGAGCAGACACTGCTCCAACCTGAGAAACCATCAAATATGAGTCTGAAGCAAATCTGACAGCAACAAAGAGACCATCATAACTGTCAGAGGATAAACGTGCTGCTGTGTGTCGACCTCTGACTCCAGCGAGCAATAATTCAGCCCAGTAACAATCCAGTCTCATTCTGGGCCTGAATTACAGCTGTCAGCGTGGCTTGAATCATGGTTTACACTCTCACTGGAGGGCAATCATCAGGACCAGATATGATTACACAAATTCTGTTGTCTGGACGAAGAACTGTTTGGTGATGAGAGGTGATAACACTGAACTGCATCAGGTCCTGTTCAAAGTTAGCTCTCTAGGCCTTTTTTTTTTTTTAAATAATTCATAATGTGGTAATGAACCCGGTCTCTGTAGAAAATATGGACCTGGATGTTTTTTTTTTTGTTTTCATGATTAAAAATGTAAAACTGTTCCAGCAACAATGATTGTTTTATCCTTGAAAAGGCATGAGGAATAGAAGAACGGCGTTTAAAAATGGCAGAGTTTAACTCTCCTATGAGTGTTTCTGTCTGTAGGCAGTGCTACACTGTGATCTGGAGTTTATGTCACGTTTTAAAAGTCCCAAGCTGCAGCGTTGTTGGAGATGAGTAAAGCAATCAACTTTTAACTCTTTACTCTACAACTTCAACATGTTCTGTCATGAGATCATATTTTCTGGTTTTTCCTCTAACGCCACAACTCCCCATCATGTGAAGACTATAGAAAACTGAACTCACATTAGGATCTACTCCAATACTGTATACATGTCTGTTTTCCTCAGACAGACTGTACTAGTCTGAACTGACCCACTTTGGATTTGAGTTTACAGCAGCGTATTTTTCATTCAACATTTATTTAGTCAGGTAAATCTCATTGAGCCTCGAGGGCTCATTTACGAAAGCGACCTGCTACAAACTAAAGAATGATGAACAGCAATGATACAAATACATTGAACAATAAACAAAAGAAAAGTAGCAAAAACTAGCGAACATTATAAGGTAGATGTACAAAATCAAAAACAGGAACAAATCTGCATTGGTTTTTGCCAGGATTCCAACAGATTCTGAAAATCATTTAGAGAGGTCAGGGCCGAGAGCTTCAGATCTTTTTGTAAGATATTCCAGGAAGCAGGAGCAGAGTAGGAGAAGGCCCTTTTTCCAAGTTCAGTCCTCACTGACGGAACACTGCAGGTAATCATGTCCTGAGAGCGCACACTGTAGCTGCACTCACGCAAAGACATGTAGGAGGAGATGTATGAGGGCAGCAGACCAAGAAGTGATTTAAAGATGAAAATGTACCAGTGGAAGAGTCTGCGTGAGGTTAATGATGTCCAATTAACCAGTGAATACAGGGTGCAGTGGTGGGTACGATAATCACAGCCAGTTATGAATCTTAGAGCACCATGATAGACAACATCCAACATCCGCAGGGTGCTTGTGCTGTTTCTTTTTGTCTGATTTAGTTGCAAACTGGCTCAACAAAAATAAACTGGACTGAACAAACACAGAAACTCCAGTTCCCTTTCAGTTCGGTCTCTCGGTGCAACATACTTGCTATGGGGGATTGCGCCCCCGCGCGATTACCTGAAGGAATACATTCACGCCTTTTACGGCAGGGGGCGTCACCCCGCGCCAGAGGTACCGCCCTTTAGGTACTTAGGCGACTGACACCCCTCCAACTGTCTCTTTTTTGCCCTTCACCTCGCAAAAACCTGAACTACCTCTCTTCGCGGGACTTCTCTGCTGCTCCATCGCTCAACTTGAGGTGAGCTCGCTCCCTGCACAGAGCGCACAGAGAATTTTTCCCTGCGTACTGCTGGACTAGCGAAAGCTAGCCCAGCACATTTCTATAACCTCAAAGTTTTCTTCTCTCCTCTCTCCACAGGTTGCTTCGCTCAACGGCGTTATAACTGCGCCACAACCGCTACCCCGGCTAATCATACTTAGCGGGCTAGCCAGCGAAAGCGACACGACGGAGGAGACACTCGAACAAAGAAGAAAAAGGATTCTGGAAGGTCTCGCTCGCCTTATCTCGGACATGCCTCCGGAGAAGGGAAAGCGAAAGACAAAACTTCAAAGGAAAGCCAGCGGGACGGCGAGCCCAACCTCGCGCGTCTGTCCCAGCGGCTGTGGATTTTCCCTCGCAGCGACGGACACCCATGAGGCCTGTCCAGTCTGCCTGGGTATATTTCATGCAAGACAAGCTCTGGACGCGCCCGATTCTTGCCCACACTGCAGCCAGATGCTGGATGCGGTGCTACGGCATCGGGTGGACCTCGTGGCTAAGGCCATGGGAAGCTCAGCTGGTCCACAGGACCCAGACACCACGGAGACCCTCACTCCGACCCCAGAGCTCGAACACATGGCTCTACACGACAGCACGCGCGTCGAATGGGGCGACAGCCCTGACCCGCTTGCTCCCATGGTGGACCTAACAGTCGAGTTCGACACCAGAGGCATGATGAATGAAGACGAGATCTCCATCTCAGCCTCGGGCGAATTTTCAGCGGAGGAACCAGAACTCGAGATCGAGGATCCGGGAGAGGACCTCCCCAGGACCCCGATACCTGCGCTCCCTGAAACGGACTTCTCCATCCCGGCCCTGTTCGACCTGTGCCACAGAGCAGCGGACGCGTTGAACATCCCCTGGCCGGAACCCCCACCTCGCCAACAGGTCACGAGGCTGGCGGGGAACTATTTTTATTCAAAACAACAGGTTGCAACAAGGCAAAGGATGCCCGTGTTCCCAGACTTCCTCACGGAACTGACCCGCACCTGGCCTCAGCCACGAGCGCCCATGCTCCTCCCTCTCTCACAATTCCTCGACGTGGAGGGCATGGATCAGGTGGGAATAGCTAATGCACCTCAGATTGAGGACACGCTAGCGTCCCACCTAGCTCCCAGATCATCAGGAACAAAGCCGACTCTCCCTAGCAAAGCTTGCAGAGCCTCAGCGTCGCTTCTCGAGAAGTGCTACAGAGCTCAAGGACTCACGGCGCGCGCCATGAACGCGTCAGCGATGATGTAGGCTTACCTCGCAGAATAACTCCAACAACTGCAGGAAACCTCGGATAAGCAAGCTGCTGCCGAATTACTGGACGAAGCCCACAGAGCTACAGACTTCGTCCTCCGTATGATGGGTACAGCTGCTGTGGCTCAGGGCAGAGGTATGGCGGAAGTGGTCATTGCGCTCCGCCACCTGTGGATGACGCTGACGGATTTACCGGAGGGACAAAAGGTGCCTTTTCTCCACCACTCGATAGAAGCGGAGGGACTTTTTGGCCAGACTTTGGAGCAAATCCAAACCAAACTGGACCAAAGGCGCAGGCAGGCTGAAGCCCTCAGGGTGGGCATTCCTTGTCGGAATTTCGTCCCCCCCAGAGAGCCCGCTGGAAGCAGACCTGCACAGCCGCGGCACCGCTCGACGACGCGGGCGCTNAGGGCCTCCTCGGCGAACCAGGACACTCGTCAAAAACATGCCTTATGAACCAGCTCCACGTTTACATTTTAGACGACCTCCCGCCCACGTGGTAACGGGAGTGTTCGCACCTTGTTCAGACTTTATTTGTAGCAAAGTAAAAATGGCGGATAACTCTGTTACATGCACAAACCATGTTCTCCCTACTGTGAGTGACATTAAATCATGTATGTCGTTGCATAAAAGCACAAATAAAACTCATAAAACAGCACATCCCTGTTTTATTGAAAAAAAATCACACCAACACAAATAACGTCAACAGTAAGGGCCTGTCGTCCGTCATAAAGGGGGGGGCACATCCCCCTCCCTCACGGCTCATGGGGTGCCAGCCTATTCAATAAGCCCCAGCAGGGTGCCTCCAGACCTGTCTCCAGAAGACAGACCCAGAGGCGTCTGTGAACAGACCCTACACCTCTCGTGGAGGCAGGTGGGAAAGGGCACGTGTCCCAGCCCCCGCTCCATTATGAGCAAGGGGCTGGCTAATACACTAACCAGACGACCACGTGACAGGTTCGCACCACAGGAGAGCATGTCGGACGCCCCAAGGCAGACACATTTTTCACACCCTCAAAGCAATGGCTGTGATCATGTTACTGTGTGTGTCAAAGGATCGGAGTTGAACCAGAATTTTCCTCCTGATTTTGAAAGGAAACTGGGCTCCTTATCAACAAATTATCTTGAGTCTGCCGGTCACAAAGGATCATCCCCAAGTTCACACGTTGCTGTTGCTCCTTTATTATTCATGAAGGACGTGTAACGCTCGAGCACTGGAAGAGCAGCACGTGATTTTCCTCACAAAGCTGCATCAACCTTGTCCCCACACAGTATCCCACCTGGGGGGACAACAATTGGAATCAGGAGGTCTGCTTGTTTACAGATGCAGCAACCCCTCAACCCAACTGTTTTAGAAGGAAATAGTAGCTTTCCTGTCCCAACTCATTCCGATAAAATTAATAGACTCCATTTGTCTTCGAGGAGACTCGATCAGAGAAGTCTGTTAACACATCAACGTGGAGGCCCGCTCCCCAACCTGGTGGACCCTCAAAGACTCACACAGGGAGTCACAGCCCAGCTGTTTAGGCCAGGATCTGGAATTACTTCCAGCCTGTTAGATGAAAAAGACAGGCTGTTGGCGTCGGGTCTCTCTGAGAATGTGGTGGTAACTATACAAAATGCCCGTGCCGGGTCAACATAGTCCCTACACGCACAAAAGTGACGCATCTTCGAAGCCTTGTGCTCAGAAAGAAATATAATTTCTTATGCTTACGACCTGGCTCAACTACTAACTTTCCTTCAGGATCTACTGGAAAAGGGTCGTTCTTATTCAACAATTAAAGTGTTCCTTGCAGCTATCTCTGCCTGTCACGAGGGCTGGGGACACAGGACTCCTGGAGCACACCCAATCATAATAAGATATATGAAACGTGTGCTTTGAACCAAACCACACAGCAGGACCTTGACCCCTGGTTGGGATCTTGGTCTGGTCTTGGGGGCTCTTTGCAACTCACCATTCGAGCCTCTGAGCGAGATTAAGATAGATCTTCTATCTTACAAAACTGCTCTTCTCCTGGCTCTTTGCTCGGCGAAGCACGTGGGTGACCTCCATGCATTATCTGTACACCCAATGTGTACCAGATTCGTCCCTGACGAGTCAAAGGTCACACTAAGGCCTAATCCCACATACACTCCCAAGGTCTTGACTCTGAACCATAGGAGTCTAGAATTTGATCTCTCCTTCTTTCCACCTGCTCCTGTCCTCACTCAGGAACAGGAAAGGCTGCAGGCTCTCTGCCCGGTGAGGGCTTTTATGCACCTACATGCAGAGAACAGCCGAATGGAGGAAAACAAGCCAACTGTTCGTCTGTTTTGCCGCACCTGCTACAGGAAAGGCCCTATAAAGATGGCGCCTCTCACATTGGGTGACGAAGGCCATTAAGAGGGCATACGGTAGCAAAGGTCAACAAGTGCCCTCTGGAGTCCATGCTCACTCAACCAGGGGTTTGGCCACTTCCTGGTCATTGTTCAAGGACGTGTCAGTTGCAGACATTTATGCTGCTGCGAACTGGAGCTCTTTAAACACTTTTGCAAAGTACTACAGTTTGGATGTTACTGCGTGTGATGTCACTCAGGCTGTTCTTTCTAATACACAATAGAAAGTAACTTTGAAATGCCTTCTGGTCAAGGGCAGACATTCACACTAACAGGCATTTTACTGAGCATTTCAAGGGCGTGAATGAATTACGTTCCCATAGCAAGTATGTTGCACCGAGAGACCGAACTGAAAGGGAACTGAAAGTTATGCACCATAACTCATGTTCCCTGAAGGAAGGGAACGAGGTGCAACATAGCTGGCCCTTTTCAATGCTGAAAGCTCGGTGAAGTGCAATTTTGGAGACAGTTGGAGGGGCGTCAGTCGCCTAAGTACCTAAAGGGCGGTACCTCTGGCGCGGGGTGACGCCCCCTGCCGTAAAAGGCGTGAATGTATTCCTTCAGGTAATCGCGCGTGGTGCAATTCCCATAGCAAGTATGTTGCACCTCGTTCCCTTCCTTCAGGGAACATGAGTTAAGGTGCATAACTTTCAGTTATTGTGCATAACTTTCAGTTTTTCAGCTTGTTGCTAATGCTATTGACACTTGCAACAAAACACAGATTTCTAAATAAAAATTAATGTTTCGTCAAACTGATGGCACCATAAAGATCAAGGAAATCAGGCTTGTATGAACTGTTGCACTATTTAAAAATGGGAATGTTTGGAGTTGACAAGAATCCACTTTCGTCTTGACTTTATGTGAAAAAGCCCTTAGATTGTCAAGATTGAACTTTATTTAATCAAATTGAGATTGCTAAAATGACTATTAGTAAGATATTATGACATTACAAAATAACTTCACTTATGTGCGTGCATGTTGTCCATATATCCACTAGTGGGAGCGGTGGAAAAGAGGTTAAGGAGGTGAGCTTGTGATCGGAAGATCGCCCGTTCAAGCCCCGGTACTGACAACATAGAAAATGTGGGTGGGATAAGTGAAGCAGTCACACCTATCTACCCCACTCTGGGCCCTTGAGCAAGGCCCTTAACCCACACCATCTGCTCTCCCGGGAAGCCTAGATGGCAGCTCTCTGCTCCACACAGAGGGCTGTGGTAGCTCGGTGGTCTGTGGTTGTGTCAGGAAGGACATCCAGCATAAAAAAAAAATTGCCAAGTCTTGGTGGGACTAGTTTGCTGTGGCAACCCCTGACGAAGGGAGAAGCCAAAAGAAGAAGAAAAAAAGTGTGTATATGTCATCCATCCATCAATTCATTCATTACATTTACCCACTTCTTCCTTTTGGGGTTGCAGGGATCACTGGTGTCTATGTCCAGCAATCATTTTGCAAGAAACAGGTGACACCCTGGACAGGTCTCCAGTCCATCACAGGGACACATATAAACAAACAACCATTCACTCTCTCACTAACATGTAGAGACAATTTAGAGTTAACAATCAGCCTAACATGCATGTTTTTGGTCTGTGGGAGGAAACCGGAGTACCCGGTGCAAACTCATCCATGCATGAACATACAAATTCTACCCATCAAGGCCCCTGGCTGAACAGGGGCCACCTGCTTATTGAGAGGCAGCAACTTTACCAACTGTGCCACTGTGCTGCCTGCATATACTGTAGTTCACATACACCCAATTATTTAACCTGCAAAATATACTTTTTATGTTATGAATGTTATTTTTAATATTATAAATCACTAACCAACAAATATAGTACATCAGAATAGACATTGTCATGATTGTTGTGACAATAAAATATTATTTTTAAATGACACAAATTTCACCATGTTTTTATTTTTGTTAATAATTGCAATACCATTGCATCACATTACATCAATCTAAAGATTATAACGATTGGTGTGATATCACATTGTATATGTGGGATAGTATGATGCTAATTTGCATTTTTTTTGTTAATCAACAATTTTAACAAATAAAATACATTCAAATGTACAAACCAGATTCCAAAAAAGTTGGGACACTAAACAAATTGTGAATAAAACCTTAATGTTATGATGTGGAGGTGCCAACATCTAATATTTTATTCAGAATAGAACACAAATCCCAGATAAAAAGTTTAAACTGAGAGAATGTATAATTTTAAGGGAAAAATCTGTTGTTTCAAAATTCCATGGTGTCAACAAATCCCCAAAAAGTTGGGACAAGTCCATTTTTACCACTGTGTGGCATCCCCCTTCTTCTTACAACACGTGTACGTGTACGTGGCAGGTCGTCTCTCACTCCCAGTCCTTGTCATTATTTTGTTGTTTTTGAGTGAAGTCAAGTCACTATTGATCTATTATCGCCAAACGTTATTAGATCCAAGGCTATTAACAGTGTGGCTGCTTTTAATACATGGGAACATAACATTCCCCCCAGCTTCTGTCGGGAATTCCAGCTCACCTGTGCCGGGCCCCGGCACTGCCCCACCGGCGGAAACGTCATTGCCGCCGCAATAAACGCGGTGGACGCCTGGTGAGGCTGAAAGCCTTTTTGTCTCAGCGCAATGATGCCCAGCCAGTTCCTGAGGTGCTTCCTGGCGTGTTTCTGCCTTGGCGTTTTCTGGAGCCGGTGGATGCTTGCCTGGTTCGTGTTCTTGGTGTGGATGTCCCTCGACGGCAGAACCCCTCCCCGGCTCAGCAGGTGCGGAGAAAACCCACTGAACCTGAAACAACTGAGTCTGACCCTCCCCCAGGGTGACAACCCCGCTCCAGCTCCAGCCTGGATCGGCTTGGTGGACGCCAGATTGCTGGTCAATAAAACTTTCATTCTGAGGGATTTCTTCAGCTCTAATAATCTGGATTTTCTCTGTATCACAGAGACTTGGTTGAGCGAGGCTGAGTCAACTGTTCTGTCGGAGCTTTTACCAACAGGTTGCTCCTATTTTAATTATCCACGATCATCGGGCAGAGGAGGAGGAACTTCAGCTGTGTATAAAGATGTTTTTAGTTGTAAACAATGTTTTAAACAGCATCACTTCACCAGCTTTGAGCTGACCGCCTTTGAAGTTGGTCGTTCTGACCCGACACTATGTGCCATCATTTACCGTGCACCCAAATATAATAAGGATTTTATTGGTGAAATTTCAGACTTTCTTTCTGAGATAGTGACTGGATATGATCGGCTCCTCCTTATTGGTGATCTTAACATCCACTTCTGTTGCCCAGACAAACCTCTGGTAAAATAATTTTTAATTCTTAGTGACTCTTTTAATTTGGTCTTTCTGTGTCTGGTCCTACACATGATAAAGGTCATACTCTAGATCTTGTGCTCTCTTTGGGATTACCTGTGTCTAATCTGGAAATTCATGATTCTATAATTTCTGATCATATGCCTATAACATTCCAGACTGTTTTTCACATATGCTCTTTTTGAAACTCACACTCCTGCTCAGAGCTATCAGATTATTAACCCCTCTACAGCTGGACAGTTCACTGAAGTTATCTGCCAGCTCTGTCCACCTGCCTCAACTGATACTGAGGATCTTAGTTCTTGACTCCACTCATCCTGTTTGATTGTGTTGGATACTGTGGCTCCTTTAAAAAGCAAACAGCCTAGATTTAAACGTGAACCCTGGCTTCAGAACATAACGGCTCGAGCTATCAGACAGTAATGTCGCAGAGCGGAACACAAGTGGAGAAAGGACAAGCTGCAGTTATCCCTTCAAATTTTTAAAGACTGTGTGCGCAATTATTTGGACATAGTTAAAGCAGCCAAAAATGACTATTTTTCTAACTTGATTTTATCCCACAGCCACAATCCACGTGTCGTTTTTAGTACCATTGACTCTTTTCTTAGCTCTCCGCGGACACGGTTTTGAAGCATCCATTCAGTTGTGCAATAATTTTATGCAGATTTTATTGATAAAGCTACCTCTATAAGGGCTTCTATCTTATCAAAATAGGTGGATCTGCAGTGGAAGTGGTCTCCAGCTACAAATACTTGGGTGTACACATTAATGATAACCTCAGCTGGACCAACAACACCACCAGCCTGATCAAGAAAGGTCATCAAAGACTCTACTTCCTCAGACGACTGAGAAGTGCTGGTCTGAGCAGCCCAGTTCTCACCTCCACTGCACTAAAACCATAGATATACGGAAGGATCTGATGTCGTATATCTCCGTATCCTTCACATATACTTATACTTATATTTCTGGATATTCCCGGAAATGGACCGCAATGATCCTTAAAAGATCCCAAAATCCCAAAATCCGGATACTTATCTTTGGCAGACCCTTGACGAATAACAGCCACATTTATTTTGGATCTGCCGAAGATAAGTATCCAGATTTTGGGATTTTTTAAGGATCATTGCGGGCCATTTCCGGGAATATCCAAACACAGATCCTTCCGTATATCTATGGTTTTAGTGCAGTGCTCGTTCTACAGGTGTGCAGTGGAAAGCGTCCTGTGCTCCAGCATCAACGTGTGGCATGGAGGCTGCACAGTTGCAGAGAGGAAAGCTCTACAGAGAGTGGTGAAGGCTGCACAGAGTCTGTTGGAGTCAGTCTCCCCACCATCACAGACATTTACACCTCCAGATGCAGGAAAAGAGCCACCTGCATCATGAAAGACCTCACTCACCCAGCACACTCACTCTTTGCCCCACTCCCCTCAGGACGGAGGTTGAGGAGCATCAAATGTAGAACCACTAGACTGAGGAACAGCTTCTACCCTGAGGCTGTTAGACTCATGAATGAATAAATAAAAATAAAATAAAAACAAACACTGCAAAATATCACATCATGCTGATGCTGATCTGTTTTCTTGTTGCTGTGTTCATCTGTGACCATCTGCTCATACAGTCTGATCTGTTTTCTTGTTGCTGTGTTCATCTGTGACCATCTGCTCATACAGACTCATGTTCGTGCTGCTGTTTATAATGATGTTTTTCCACTATATTAGGGCTTAGTGTATTACTAGTTGATGTTTTTCTTAGTTAATTCTAGATGTTATTACTGTTTTTCTCTTGCATTTGTTGTTGGATGTAACTGGGACCCCGTGTACATAATCTCGTTTTCATCACATGTACCACATGCGGTGCAAATGACAATAAAGACTCTCTGACTCTGACTCTATCTTACGCACAAACTCTGACCCCTCTGTGTATGTCCCCTGCTCTGCTGCCTTTAATCAGTTTGAGCCAGTGACTGTGTCATTTTTAGAGGACATGGTCACTCAGATTAAGCCTTCTGGTTCTCCTTGTGATGTTCTTCAACCCCACTTTCTTAAAGAGGTTTTCCCTTGTTTTAAACACTTTGTTCTTTTTAACAGTAGTCTGCTGTCTGGAGTAGTTCCTGCAAATTTTAAACATGGTGTTGTGCAGCCCCTGTTAAAAAAAACAGACTTGATCCCACTGTGTTAGGGAATTTTAGGCCCATCTCTAAGCTTCTCCTCCTGTCAAAAATCTTGGAGAAAATTGTTTATTCACAGTTAAAATCCTTCCTGGATGAACATAACATCATGGATGTGTTCCAGTCTGGATTTAAAACTCTCCATAGCACAGAGTCAGCTCTGCTGAGAGTTTTTAATGACATCCTTCTGGCATCTGACTTAGGTGATCATGTGATTCTTGTATTATTGGATTTAACTGCTGCGTTTGACATAGTGGACCACAACATTTTCTTGTCATCTCTACAGCACCAAGTAGGCATCGGTGGGACTGCTCTGGAGTGGTTGGGGTCATATCTAGCTGACAGAACATTTTCTGTAAAAATGCTGGATATGAATCATTTTCTGCTCTTTTGTCATGTGGCGTACCTCAGGGATCAATTTTAGGGCCTTTGCTTTTTTCTTTATATCTGCTTCCTCAAGGAACGATTTTTTGAAAACATGGCATCTCCTTTCACTGCTATGTTGACGATTTAAAAAATAATGCCTTTGAGAAGAGATGATGCCTTGTCCAATAAACCTCTTTTATCATGTCTCGAGGATCTTAAAACTTAGATGACCCTAAACTTCCTGCATTTTAATGAAAAAAAGACTGAGGTACTTGTTTTTGGACCTAGTGGAGCTTGTTCGAGCCCTCCAGTTGACTTAGACCCCCTGACAATGTACGTAAAATCTACAGTTACGACAGTTATTTTAAACTCGAGAGCCAAATAAGGGCCACAGTAAAGTCTGGTTTTTATCATTTGAGAACATTGGCAAGGGTGAAACCTATTATTTCATGGCAACAGTTTGAAACAGTAATCCATGCCTTCATTTCATCACGGCTGGATTACTGTAATTCTCTCTATCTTGGAGTCAGCCAGTTCTCACTTGCACGTCTGCAGCTGGTGCAAAATGCTGCTTCACGTCTTTTAATTGGAACACGCAAAAGAGAGCACATATATCAGATGGGACAATGGTTAAGACCGTTGCCTTTCATGCAGACGACGCAGGTTCGAGTCCAACCTGGTCTGACTGATTTTTGAGCCAAGATGGTGTAGTGGTTAGGGCGTTTGACTTGGGACCCGAAGGACGCGGGTTCGCGTCCCGGCCACTACACACCTTGGGGTGTCTATGAGTGCACACCTATTTCTCCAGCTCCCCGAGCGCCTTCTATGGCTGCTCACTGCACCACCTGGTAGGTGGTTGGGTTAAATGCAGAGACGAATTTCGTCTGTGTATGGGAAACATACGCAGATGACAAGATTAGACAATTATTATTATTATTATCACAACAGTCCTGGCTTCTCTCCACTGGCTGCCCGTGTATTTTAGAGTTCATTTTAAAATTATTATTTTTTTGTTTTTAAGGTTTTAAACAGCCCCCTCCCCCTTATTTGACATAGCTTCTACACCATTACACTCCATCCCGGTCACTCAGGTCTGCTGACCAGCTGCTCCTGGTTATTCCAAAGAGTAAGAGGAAGCTTCGAGGAGACAGGGCCTTCTCTGTTAGTGCCCCTAAGTTATGGAATGCTCTGCCTTTGCACATTTGACTGTCCATTTTTAAAACCTGTCTGAAAACTCATCTCTACTCATTGACCTTCAACCCAGCTGAGACTTGATTTTATTTTATTTTTATTGGTATTGATTGTATCTGTTTAACTTGTCATTTTATTGTACTTGCATTTTAAATTGAGTTTTTAGATCACGGTGTGTTAGTTTTGTAGCTCTGTTTTTATGCTTTCTTTTATCTTGTTTGTAACTGATGTTCAGCACTTTGTTTCAGCTGTGGCTGTGTTAAAGCGCTTTATAAATAAAGTTGCTGCTTCTGATGATGATGATGAAAAATGGAGGGTCATCCCTGAAAGAGATGACGTCTAGATGGGAGCATATGTTGTTCTAGAACCTGAACATAGTTCTCTGCATTAATGTGCCTTTCCAGACATGCAAGCTGCCCATGCCACAAGCGCTCATGCAACCCCATACCATCAGTGATGCAGGCTTCTGAACGGAGCTTTGATAACAACTTGGGCTATCCTTGTCCTCTCTGGTCCGGATGACATGAAGTCCCAGTGTTCCATAAAGAACTTCAAATCGTGAATCATCTGACCACAGAACAGTCTTCCATTTTGCCACACTTCATTTTAAATGACCCCTGGCCCAGTGCAAATGTCTGAGCTTGTAGAGTTTGCTTAAAAATGGTTTCCTCTTTGCACTGTAGAGTTTCAGCTGGCAACATCGGATGGCACGGTGGATTGTGTTCACTGACAATGCTTTCTGGAAGTATTCCTGAGCCCATTCTGTTATTTCCTTGACAGTGGCATTCCTGTTTGAGGTGCAGTGATGTTTAAGGGCCCGGAGATCACGAGCATCCAGTAGAGTTTTATGGCCTTGACCCTTATGCACAACGATTGTTCCAGATTCTCTGAATCTTTTGACAATGTTATGCACAGTTGATGATGATAACTTAAAGGAGACCACATATAGGTATTTAAAATTTTTATGTTATGTCTGTGTGCTATCTTGACAATATTAATTCATTTTAATACACAAAATAATTCTTAGATAATTAATTATACCCTTTTTAATTCTGCCATTTTTAACTTTCGTTTTGAACGACCGGTTTCTTGAAGTCCACGCCCTTCAACGATCTGTTAACGCCCTCTGTAACAGCCAGTATCTGTAATGTGTTGTTGTTTTAAAATTAGCTCTTTTTTTATTACTCATTTGACTTACTGTTAGTGCTAGCTTAAGATAACTTACCGAAACCCGTCTGAGCGCGCCGCAATTAGCTGCTCCTTTTAGCATGAGACCACCCGAATCCGAAGCTAATGTTAGCTTGTTCCTCTTCCGGTGTTCGCCAGCTTCGCTCGTTGCACGCGGAGATTTTGGGAGTTATCGCTGTTCCAGTCAAGACAACAAAGTTCACCAAGTGTCTCCCGTAAATTAATCAGTAAGGAGAAGGTCCTCGCTGCTGCGAGGCTGCTGCGAGGGCAGCAGCGAGGCTGTACAATTGAAGCTCCGCTCCATCGCGCCAGAAGAGGGTCCCGTTGCCGCTGGTCCCTACGCCGGGGGTCCGCTCGTTTAATTTTTGACGGCTGCGCGTTGGGAGCGATCGCAAATACACTAAAAATTGAACTAAAATATAAAAATAACAATTATACTTTATTTATAAAGCCATTTAAAAAACACAGCTGCAACAAAGTGCTGTACACATGAAATTAAGAACATATAAACAAAAGATGAGATGAAATCATGAAAAACAACAGTCATGTGTTTAATACAGAAGTGGGTTGAGCCTAACCAGGGGTTGCTAGGTGAGGGGCTGGACTCAGGTTTGAGGTGATTGGCTACGGCCTGTGACGTCAATAACTGCAGGAAGTGTGAATCCTGGTGTATTTATCAAAAATAAATAAATCTACTTAGAGTAAATAAACCACTGGGTGCATTTTTTTGGCACAAGGACTGTTTTTTTATGAAGTAAATACCCAAAGTTGAGTAAAAAAAACATTAAAAAGTGAATTTTGCATCTGTGGTCCCCTTTAAAAGTATTTGCTATTTTACGCTGGGTAACACCATTCTGGTATTGCTGCACTATATTTCTGCTCAACAATGGTGGAATTGGTGATCCTCTTACCATCCTGGCTTCTGAGAGACACTGACACTCTGAAAAGCTCTTTTTATACCCATTCATGTTGTCAATTGACCTAATTAGTGTTAATTGGTCTTCCAGCTGTTCGTTATTTGCTTAATTTTCTTTTTCCAGCCACTTATTGCTACTTGTCCCAACTTTTTTGGGATTTGTTGGCGCCATGAAATTTTGAAACAACATATTTTGTCCCTTAAAATTATATATTCTCTCAGTTTAAACTTCTTATCTGTGATTTGTGTTCTATTCTGAATAAAATATTAGATGTTTGCACCTCCACATTATTGCATTCAGTTTTTATTCACAATTTGTTTAGTGTCCCAACTTTTTTCGAATCCGGTTTGTATGTTA
>JBBPBX010019162.1:0-14094 GCA_038048925.1 Garcialebias charrua
TGGTGCATAACTTTCAGTTCCCTTTCAGTTGGTCTCTCGGTGCAACATACTTGCTATGGGAACGTAATCCACTCACGCCCTTGAAATGCTCAGTAAAATGCATGCTAGAGTGAACGTCTGCCTGTGACCAACAGGCACCTCAAGGCTACTTTCTACTGTGTGTTAGAAAGGACAGCCTGAGTGACGTCACCTGCAGTAACATCCAAACTGTAATGCTTTGCAAAAGTATTTAATGAGCTCCAATTCGCAGCAGCACAGATGTCTGCGACTGGCACACCCTTAAATAATGACCAGGAAGTGGCCAAGCCCCTAGTGGAGTGAGCATGCACTCCAGAGGGTGCCTGTTGACCTTTGCTACTGTAGGCCCTCTTAATGGCCTCAGTCACCCAATGTGAGAGGCATTGTTTTGATAGGGCTCTCCCTGTAGCACAGCGTTTCTCAAATAGTGGGGCGCGCCCCCCTGGGGGGGCGCAATGCGATGCCAGGGGGGGCCCGGGCTCTTGTGACCCAGTTTTGAATTTTCTTATTGCGCCGCGGAACTAAAATTCCTAGGCGTGTTTCAGCACGGCGCTATTATCTGTAGCACGCGTAGCATTAGCTTCTCACTGCGGTGTCCTGTTTGGGAAAGTTATGGCTTCCTTGTTTAAAAAGACGAGCGTTTCAGGACGTTGTTTCATGGAGACTGGTGCGAACGTGCAGAGGAACGGAGCGCTTCGCCACGAGAGAACAACGTTTTTTTTTTCTCAACACGTAACGGACTTGAAACAACGTCATCCCAATGTGAACGTCTCTTCTAAAAGCAAGAAAAGCAGCTTGTTGCAAACACCGCTAACAGCAGCATTTAAACTTCCATCAGGTAAATCAGAACGGTCCAGATCACAGTCGCAGCTGTAGAAGTTTTTAAAGCTCTGGGTTGATGTGCAGGCTTTAAAGTTCGTGAGCTCCGCCACAACATCCATCATGTCAACACTTCAGACTGTTTTGAAGCTCCGCTCCAGAACCGAAAGTAAAAAAGTTCAGCACTTTATGAAAAAACTAAATCTGATGTCAACAAGCCTTGGAGCTCTGATGATGATGATGACCGAGCGATTTAACCGCCTCATAACAAACGTTCAAGAAGAGGTATTGTTGTTTTATTAATATTATCATCTATATAACTTTTTTAATTTAAAGTTATAATCTTATTAACTCTTTCTTTTTTACCTCTTTGTGTTCTTCAGGGAAATCCACCACATCACCTCCAGTAGAAGTGTGTGACTGAACTCTGAACTTTTCCAGGGACACCCTGATGCATGCTCAATAATCCAGGTAGAAAAATCTAAAAAAGCTAAGTCTGGTCTTCTTCCAGACACCTGTCCCACCTGGGGGAGCAGGTCCAAGAAGAAGTTTTAAGTACTGAGGACAAATTGCACTACTTTTTATATCTACACTACTGCTGATATATACTGTATATTCTTTTTACTAGCCTTATTGCATATGCCACTTTACCTCTGCACACCTGCTTCTGCAGGACTTGGTGGCTGCAGAAGAGGTCATGCAATCATGTGGATCATCTGTTCTGGAATAGGCACATCTAAAACATTCAGAGCAGGGAGGCCTGAGGACTTGAATTGAGAATCACAATTTTATATACAAATTATACTACAGTGGACGTATAATAAACCTTTTTCTTTTTAACCCTCTTTTGGTATGTGCGAGGTTATTACAGCCACCGTATTTATAGTCGCAGCGGAGAGTAGGGGGGCGCGGACCGGATTCTTCTTCCTGGGGGGGGGGCTTAACAGAAAATAATTGAGAAGCACTGCTGTAGCAGGTGCTGCAAAGCAGACGAACAGTTGGTTTGTTTTCCTCCATTCGGCTGTTCTCTGCATGTAGGTGTGTAAAGCCCTGACTGGGCAGAGAGCCTGTAGCCTTTCCTGTTCCTGAGTGAGGACAGGGGCCGGTGGAAAGGAGGAGAGATCAAAGTCTAGACTCCTGTGGTTCAAGGTGAAGACCTTGGGGATGTATGCAGGATTAGGCCTTAAGGTGACCTTTGACCCGTCAGGGGCGAATCTGGTACACATTGGATGTACAGACAATGCATGGAGGTCACCCACGCGTTTCGCCGAGCAAAGTGCCAGGAGTAGAACAGGAGTAGAACAGAGTAAATCTATCTTAACTTTGCTCAGTGGCTCGAATGGAGGGTCACAAAGAGCCCCCAGAACCAGGCCAAGATCCCAACCAGGGGTCAGGGTCCTGCTGGGTGGTTTGGTCCGAAGGACACCCCTCATAAACCTTATTATGATTGGATGTGCTCCGGGTGTCTTGTGTCCCCAGCCTTCGTGACAGGCTGAGATCGCTGATAGGAAAACTTTAATCGTTGAATAAGAACAACCTTTTTCCAGTAAATCCTGAAGGAAAGTCAGGAGTTGAGCCAAGTCGCATGCATAAGAAATAATATTTCTTTCTGAGCACCAGGCTTCAAAAATGCGCCACTTTTGTGCGTATAAAGATTGTGTTGAACCAGCACGGGCATTTTGTATGGTCAATACCACATTTTCTGGCAAGCCTGACGCCATTAACCTGTTCTTTTCAGTCAACAAGCTGAGGCTTTTGGTAGTTCCTGGCCTAAGTGGTTGTATTGTCCCTTCTGGTGACACAGAAGCTGTTAACCTCTGGGGGTCAACCAGATTGGGAAGGCCTTCTTGCTGATGTGCTCCCAAGTTACCCTGCTCAGGGTCAATTGAGGGCTGATGTAGTCTGTCAACTTTATTAGACAGGTTTTGAGCGGAAAATATATTTTCCTCCTCCAAATCTGGAGTTCTGTCGTGAGGCTGCGAGTTATGTAAATGAGCAAACCTCCTAACTCCAATCATTTCCTTGTGATGATCCAGTTTACTAGTCCTTTGCTTTAATGGAGCGTCGGTACCAGGCAAACCGACCGAGGTCCGTGAATCACCCCTCGGGGGAATTATTTTTGAAGGCAGTTTTGGATCAGTACAGAACGGGAAGAGACGTGTTGTCTGAGTACTGCTCGGGCATTTCATGTCCCTCGTTAATAAGAAAGGAGCAGCTGCACCGTGCGAGCGTGGGGGTGTACCTCCTGGTTTGGCAGACTTGAGATTATTTGATGATAAGGAGCTCAGTTCCTCTTGGAAAACAGGAAGAGAAATCTGATTCGGCTCAGGTTTGTTTTCATTCACAACCGGCTGAACACAGTCATTGTTGTGAAGGTGTGAAAATTGTAGCTGCCTGAGGGCGTCTGATGAAGCCCCCCCCGTTGTCAGACTTTGTCAGCTTGCCTCTCTGAGGAGCTGACATGTCACGTGTTCGTCTGGTTAGTGTATTGGCTCTCCCGTTGTTCACAATGGAACTAGGGCTTGAGCACGTGACCCTCCCCACCTGTCTTCCTGAGAGGAGTGGGGGGGGGGGGTTCGCAGACGCCTCTGCGTCTGCTCATTGCAGAGGCACTCTGCTGGGGTTTATCAATTATGCTAATACCCCGTGGGCCGTGAGAGAGAGGGGGAAAAAGGCCCTCTCTCTTTATGACGGCTTGCAGGTCAGAAGACATGTTCTGTGTTGTTGTTGTTTGTGTGTTGTTGTTTTTTTTGTTTTTTTGGTCAATAAAACAGAGAGGAGCTGTTTCATGAACTTTATTCGTGCTTATGTGCAATGACGTACATGATTTTATGTCACTCACAGCAGAGAAATCATGATTTGTGCATGTTGTAAATAATCCAGCTGATTATACTATGTTACAAGCAAAGTCTGGACATGAAGGGATCATTCCCGTTACCACGTGGGCGGGTGACCCTATAATGTGGACACGTGGAGCTGGTTCATCAGGCACGGTTCTTTCTGTTGTCATGATTCGCTGAGGAGTCCCTGTGTTTGGTCGCCTGGCGGGGGACAAACCTGTTTTTGCTCCATGCGTGCTCGGTACGAGGTGGGCCCTGCGGGGGTCTTTGCCTGGGCTCCTCCTTGTATGCTGGCCGCTTCTGCGGCAGGGCACGGGTTGCTGAGTAGTGCCGAGGTTGCGCAGGTCTGCTACCAGCAGACTCTCTTGGGAGGGCGAAACTTCTCCAGGGAATGCCCACCCGGAGTGCTTCCGCCTGTCTGCGTTTTTGGTCCAGCTTGGTCTGAATTCATTCCAAAGCTTTACCAAATAATCCCGCCGGCTCTATCGAGTGGTGGAGAAAAGGCAACTGCTGTCCCTCCGGGAGATCCATCAGAGTCATCCAGAGGTGGCGGATCGCGATGACCACTTCCGCCATTCCCCTGCCCTGTGTAACAGCAGCTGTCCCCATCATACGAAGCACAAAGTCTGTTGCTCTGCGGGCTTCATCCAGCAATTCGGCAGCTGCCTGCTTGTCCGTTGTCATTTGGAGCTGTTGCAGTTTTTCGGCTAGGTAAGCCTGCATTAGCGCGGATGCGTTCATGGCGCGTGCCGCGAGTCCCTGAGCCCTGTAGCATTTCTCGAGAAGAGACGCCGAGGCTCGGCAAGCCTTGCTGGGAAGAGTTGGTTTTGTTCCTGATGATTTAAGGCCTTGTTATACTTCAGCCGACGGCCCGTCGGATGTCTTTTACCCCCCGTTGAGTGAGCAAACATTGCGCAACTTTTCGCCGCACTCCCGCTGCGATCCCCCGTTCGACAGCTGTCGTGTGCATAGCCCCCAAGCAGAACTTCAAGACGCCGACGATGCGGCTCGCAGCGTGTGATTGGTTCAAAGTTTGTGGGCGTTTTTTGTTTCTGCTTTGACAGACATTTGAAGAGAAACTTTTCTGTACCGTGCGCCTCAGCACACTACCCAACACACACACACACACACACACGTACACACATACACACACCAATACATATATATATATATATAAATATATATATATATATTTATTTATTTACGCGCGCGCACTCAAAAGCATGCCTTTCCTGCATGCACCCTTTAAAAGAAAGCAAATTCCGCTGTGAAACAACAAGCCGTGTTGGTCTAGTGGTAAAGACGTTGCGCTCCCACTCAAAGGACGTGAGTTCGAATCTCACATGGTTGAGTTTTTTTTTTTTTTTTTAAATACGGTTATACGGGTACAGCGTGCAAAACTGTAACTAAAGCCTATTTTGTGTGAGAAATCATTTAATATCTTATATTTTTTTATATATGTGATTGCTATTTGAATTGATTGTTAATTTTGTTTGAAGAGGGACAGAAATAATGAGATTTTTTTCTTTTTCTGCCTCCTTTCATTTTTTTCATGAAATCCTGGAATGCAGTGGGAGGGAAGAGGGAGGGATTTATTATAATTTATCCCCCAAGTCTTGCCAAGTATAAACACTCATGCGGTCGGTGACTGGGTTCACTCAGCGGGAGGTAAAAGGCATGTCGGCGGGAGGTAAAAGACATGAGATGCTAGTATAAACCCAGCTTTAGGAGCCAGGTGAGACGCTAGAGTGTCCCCGATCTGAGGCACGTTAGCTATTCCCACTTCATCCATCCCATCCACGTTGAGGAACTGTGAGAGGGGGAGGAGCTGTTTCATGAACTTTATTCGTGCTTATGTGCAATGACTTACATGATTTTATGTCACTCACAGCAGAGAAATCATGATTTGTGCATGTTGTAAATAATCCAGCTGATTATACTGTGTTGCTTCATCGCTCAACCAGAGGTGAGCTTGCTCCCTACACAGAGCGCACAGAGAATTATTCCTGTGTATTACTGGACTAGCGAAAGCTAGTCCGGCACTTTTCTCTTAACCCCGAAGTATTTTCTTCTCCTCTCTCTACAGGTTGCTTCGATCGACTGCGCTAACTACGCCACAAGAAAAAAGCTACCTTGCTAACAGATTTAGTTCTGTCAGAAAATCCGGGAACACGGGCATCTTTTGCCTCGTGGCGGCCTACTGCTTTGAGCAAAAATAGTTTCCTGCCAGCCTCGTGACCTGTTGGCGAGGTGGAGGTTCAGGCCATGGGATATGCAACGCGTCCGGTTCTCTGTGGCCCAAGTCGAACAGAGCAGGGATGGAAAAGTCAGTTTCTGGGAGCACAGGTACTGGGGTCTAGGAGAGGTCTTCACCCTGATCCTCCAGTTCCACGTCCGTCTCCTCCGTTGAAAATTCGCCCGAGGCTGAAATCGAGATCTCATCCTCGTTCATCATGCCCCGGGTGTCGAATTGGACTGTTAGGTCCACCATGGAAGCCAGCACGTCAGGGCTGTCGCCCCATTTGACACGTGTGCTGTCATGTAGAGCCATGTTATCTAGCTCCGGCGTGGGAGTGAAGGGCTCTGTGGTGTCCGCATCCGCTGGTGTCGCTGAAGAGCCCATGGCCTTGGCGACGAGGTCAACCTGATACCGCAGCACTGCATCCATCATGAGGTTGCAATGTGGGCAAAAGTCGGGCGTATCCAGTGCTGTTTTTGCATGTAGCATTCCCAAGCAGATTGGACAGGCCTCGTGGGTGTCTGTTGCTGCGAGGGAAAAGCCACATCCACTGGGATAGACGCGCGAGGTTGGGCTCGCCGTCCCGCTGGTTTTCCTTGGAAGTCTCGCCTTTCGCTTTCCTTTCTCCGGAGGCCTGTCCGAGATGAGGCGTGCGAGTCCTTCCAGAATCTTCTTTCGTTTTCCTTGAAAAGTCTCCTCCGTCGCGTCGCTTTCGTTGGCTAGCTCGCTAGGAGTTAGCAAGGTAGCTTTTTTCTTGTGGCGTAGTTAGCGCCGTCGATCGAAGCAACCTGTAGAGAGAGGAGAAGAAAATACTTTGGGGTTAAGAGAAAAGTGCCAGACTAGCTTTCGCTAATCCAGTAGTACACAGGAATAATTCTCTGTGCGCTCTGTGTAGGGAGCAAGCTCACCTCTGGTTGAGCGATGAAGCAACAGAGAAGTCCCGCGAAGAGGTAGTTCAGGTTTAAGCGAGGTGAAGGGCAAAAAAGAGAAAGATGGAGGGGCGCAAGCCGCTTAAGTACCCAGAGGGCGGGGCCTCTGGCGCGGCGGTGACGCCCCTAGCCGTAAAGGCGTGAGTATATTCCTTCAGGTAATCGCGTGGGGGCGCAATTCCCATAGCAAGTATGTTGCACTGAGAGACCAACTGAAAGGGAACCTCAGCTGCACAAAAAACAGATAAAACAAATTAACGAGTGGTAACTCTGCTGGGTAGATCTACAATGGCCAGCTTGATGTAGAGCTTTATAAATGGGGGGCCCAGATTGATCCAAGAAAGGGTACCACCCAACCCAAGACATACACAGGCACACACAGAAGCCCGACAGAGCCTCTGTTGGGCCGTCCATGCGCCCCACCCACCCAACAGTACTGGTAACTGCAAGCCGGCCCCAGGTTGGGTGCCAGAGCAGTAGGAAGCAGCTGCTGAGGGAGGCTGGCCCATTTAATATGTGGTCTACTTCTCCCCATCGCGCTCCCCTCCAGTGATGGCCCCCCCTGCTGCTGGTGCATTTGTCGCTCTTGGCATCTGGACTGGGTGAGTGCCAGCCCACCCTGGTGGCTGCCTGCTGAGGCCTGGGTGCCCTAGCTCTGTTGCACCTCTGTTGGGGGGTGGTATGACCTCGGGACTCAGGGCTTGGTGTCCATGGCCGCATCTACTCTGGGGGGGCGGGTTGCCGGCAGGGCCTGTGGGGATCTCTGCATTGTAGTTGCTGGGGGTCACCCAGGGCTTCCCTCAGCTTCTCTCTGGGTGGGGTGCGATTGTCCCTGTTGGGGGACTCCCGGGGCTCCGGATTTGAGGGCTGCTGTGTGTCTGTGGTTACAGTCTTCCCTGTGTTACCATCGTGTCCTGTGGGGGTGGGTCTGTGAGTCCCTACATCCACTACTGAACATTCTTATGGAGAAACCAAGCATGCTCACACAGGTGTTTATATTCAGGTGTTTATGTAATACACACTCAGTTGGGTGGTGGTGGCCATTAAATACAAAGTACTTTGTACATCTTGTATTAACATGTACCATATAAAATACTTTCTAATGATGTTATAAATATCATTACATATGTTGTTGTTGTAGTTTCTCAGTTCAAATCAGGGACTCACATCAGCAAAATGATGTCAACAATCACACATGAACACTTCTCAAAGTGCAGCTTTTAACATCAGAACAGCAGCAAATCAGGGACTCCCATCAGCAAAATGATGTCAACAATCACACATGAATCCATAAATCCATCAGCAGCATCACATCTATCAGAAGCATGTTGCAACCATCATGTTTTTGAAACCAGTGCGTTGATGAGTGTCCATGTGCATGAGAAAGAAGTCCATGAACTCAGAAAAAGCTAGAAGCAGCAGAAAAATGAAACAAAATTGCCTTACTTTGACTGAAGTGTAGGTAGACAGATGTTTTTCTCATGATCAAACCTGCATCTGATGGAACTGCTTAGCCATTGCTCAACAATGAATGTTGGGAGCATTTACTTTTCCACTGTCATGCGCAGTGTCACGCCCATGCCCAACTAACAACAGCCAAGGGGCAATCCCCTCCCCCACCTCGCCGATTGCCGTGTGTGACGCAGTTACGCCGTAGCTCGATTATATACTTGTAATGGGGCTCGTTCGTAGGTCACGTATTTTCTGCCGTACATCGATGGCATTCTTCTACTTTGGCTCGTTCGTAGGTCCCGTGGTTCGCAGGTCGGTGGAGTCGTAGGTCGGGGGTTCCCTATAGTTTAAAAAAGATGAGTCCCTTTGAAGCATCTGTTTTATTTTCTATGTTTATATTAATGTTATGTGCAAAATTTCACCCAAATTCTATCTAAATAACCACTAGATTTTCATAGCTGATCATCAGTGGTTTCAGCTGTTTATGTTTATGTTTATTAAATTTGTTCATTTTTTTTTTACAAAATAAACAATACAAGACAATCCCATAAATGATAATGTACAAAATATAAAAAAATGAAAGGTAGCAGAAAGAAGAATAAATCTTATTATATCTGCCCCTTTTTTCCAACAATCAGATTAAACAATAATAATCTTCAACCAACAGTACAAAATGACTAACTCTTTCTAATTTTCTAACTAATACAATACACATTACGCTATTTCATATATTTTTTAACACATTCGTTTTGATCATTTTCTTAAATGTAAACATTGACTTGGCATTTTTAACTACATTCTCCAAGCCATTCCATAATCTAATTCCCTGGATTGAGGTAGAACGTCCCTTCAAACTAGTTCTGAATTGTGGTTTTACAAACATCTCTGTCCCCTTAAGATTATAACAACTTTGTCTTTTAACAAAATGCATTTGGATATTTAAAGGTAATGCATTATTTTGAGCCCTATACATAACTGATAAAATATTATAGTCTACCAAATCATGGAACTTCAATAACTTCAGTTGATAAAATAATGTACTTGATGGATGACGGTAATGTTTTCTAGTGATAATTCTTACAGCTCTTTTCTGTAATACAAAAATAGGCTTTGTGATTGTTTTACACGCATTCCCCCAAACATCAATACAATAGATTAAGTGTGGAACAATGATTGTGTTATACAACAAATACAGAGCTTTATCATTCAATAGGTCTCTGACTTTGTACAGTACTGCAATCGATTTAGCTATTTTTATTCTTACAGAATTTATGTGTTGTTTCCATGTCAGTTTGTCATCAATGATAACACCCAAAAACTTCACCTCACTCACTCTACAAATCTCAACACCCTCAATTTTGAGTGGAACATCAACAGTTTTCTTTTTATTACTGAATATCATGTAATTAGTTTTTTCTAGATTTAATGATAATTTATTTATTTTAAACCAAGTTTGTATCTTGACAAATTCTGTCTTTATCAATTCCAACATTTGTTCTATATCTTCACCTAAACAGAAAAATGTGGTATCATCAGCAAAAAGTACACATTTAAGGAGTCCTGACACATTTACCAAGTCATTCACATATAAAATAAATAGCTTTGGTCCAAGTACAGAGCCTTGGGGAACTCCACATGTGATATTACAGAGGTCAGATCTTACATCATTTATTTGTACAAATTGTTTCCTATCTTTCAAGTAGCTAGATACCCACTGTAATGCTGGTCCTCTAATACCATATTTGTTCAGTTTTTCAAGGAGAATGGTGTGATCAATAGTATCAAATGCTTTTTTTAAATCAACAAAAATACTGATACAATATTGTTTTTGATCGACAGCAGTAGTTATTTGTTCCATTAATTCCATGAGAGCCATTGATGTAGAGTTTTTTGCTCTAAACCCATACTGACTGTTGCTTAGAATATTTTGTTTATCTATAAATTGATCTAGTCTGTTTACAAATAGTTTTTCAAGAATTTTTGAAAACTGTGGTAACAAGGATATAGGTCTATAATTGTTGAACACACATTTATCACCATTTTTAAAAAGAGGAACTACCTTAGCTACTTTCATATTATCTGGAAATATTCCTGTTGAAAATGATAAATTACATATGTATGTAAACGGCTCAATAACATGGCTCATTATGTCCTTTACAAACATCATATCCATGTCCACCCAGTCCCTTGATCTCTTGTCTGTAAGATTTTTTACTACATTCATTATTTCCTCTTTGTTAGTTCCATTTAGAAAAATACTATTTGCACAACCTTTAATTGAATGGATCACATTATTATCTGCTTTTGGTATTTTAGCTGCAAGGCTTGATCCAACATTCACAAAATATTGATTAAATCCATTTACAATTTCATTTTCATCATGAATTTCATCGTTGTCTTTTACAAAGTATTTTGAAATACCAGTTTTTGTTTTATGATTCTTCAGGACACTATTCATTACTCGCCATGTTGCTTTCATATCACCATTACTTTTATCTAATAATTTACTATAATATTCTTTCTTATGTTTCCTTATAATCCCTACTAATTTATTTTTATACTTTTTATATTTTTCTTCAGCGCTCTGACTTCGCAATTTCAAGAAACATGAATACAAATAATTCTTTTTTTTACAAGCATTTCTCAACCCTTTTGTCATCCATGGTTGATCAACCGTATTTCTCTTTGTATGATTTGTTTGCACACAATTCTTTTCATACAGAGCCTCCAAGATATTCATAAACTCATCATATGCTCTGTTCGCATCACCAACATACACATAACTCCAGTCTTGTTTATCCAGATCCTCTTTCAATTTTTCCAAAACTCTTTTTGACGTGTTTATGATCTTTTTCTTCATTGTAACTGCTTTTGTGATGTTTTGATCATTTTTATAGATTGTGAAAACTGGTAAATGATCACTTAAGTCGGTCGTTAAGATACCACCTATCACGTCCCCATTTGTTATATTTGTGAAAATATTATCAATTATTGTGGCACTATGAGTTGTAATTCTTGTTGGCTTTGATATCAATGGATACATATTTAAACTGTACATTGAGTTTATAAATGTGCTTATGTTATTTGAATCTGTTTTATTTCCCATATCAATGTTAAAGTCTCCACACAAAAAAACATTTTTATTAAAACTCTTCTCCATTAGCTCCAAGATTTTATCCGTGAATATTTCTATATTTGCTCCTGGTGATCTATATACACAACTTATTATTATGTTTTTATCGTTTTTGTTTATTATTTCTATTGTTATCATTTCCATAATATTATCAACTATTATTGACATTTCACTATTTAATTTACATTTTATTTCATTATTGACAAATAGAGCGACTCCACCACCTCTTTTATTATTTCTGTTCATATGATATAATTCATACCCCTCGATGTGAATATTACTTGTGTTATCATCATTGAGCCATGTCTCTGACAGCGCTATTATCGTAAAAGTTCTATTTAACTGTTTTAAGTAATCTGTTATTTTGGATATGTTTGCATTTATACTTCTGCTATTAAAGTGAATAATAGAGAGAACTCCATTTGATATATTGATGTCATTAAACTGCTCTTCATTATAATATTCGCTATCTTTTATTACAGGAAAAAAATTGCATCAATCACATTTTCAACATTATATATTTTAGGTTCTGAGTCTTCGTATGTTGTCATGTTCTAATGTATTTGTTCATTTCACTGTATATTTTATCCATTTTGAGTGTGAGTTGTTTCATTGATTTGTAATTTTTCATCTCCTGAATTCATCCAGATCCTTCAGCTCTTTTATCATTTTAGTTGTAATAATTTTTATCACTTTTATCATTTTAGCTGTAATAATCAAAATAAAACAATATTTGATATTCACCCTATTATAAGTTTAATCATATAAATATTTGCTAATTTAAGCTTGTTCTACCTTTTCAGCCAGTTTTTTTTTTTTTTGCATATTTAGATAATGTTATCAAGTTTTTTGTGGTAATTTCTGCTACTTTGAGCAACCATCCTACATCCTGCTCAGCTGATGTGCTTGTCTGTGAAGTTTTGACCTTCTTTTCTTTGTGGTTCCTGCAGGGATGTGTCCTCGGTCGCGGTGCTGATGACTATATGACCAGTCTGAAGAGTGGACGCTCGCAGCCAGAGCACGCTGGGAGTGATGGGAAAAACGCTGCGGCTGAGGTGACATGATCACAGACAACATCCATCTTTCATTATCACCCACCCATGCATCCATCATCCATCCATCCACCCACCCACCCAAAATTTCACCCAAATTCTATCTAAATAACCACTACATTTTCATAATAGAACACCATTCAGGTTAAGATCAGGGGGGCGTTCTTCCCAAACACACCTCCAGGTCTCACTGTTATTGCCCATGTAAGCGTTGAAGTCCCCCAGCAGAACAAGAGTGTTCCCAGGAGGGACACTCTCCAGTACCCCCTCCAAGGGCTTCAAAAAGGATGGATAATCTGAACTGCTGTTTGGCGCATAAAAACAAACAACAGTCAGAACATGATTTAAACACATTCAATTACAGAATCAAGGTCTAGTGAATCATGTTTTGAAACTATTATAAACATTACTGAACCATGTACCAGGAGAATTCCCATAACAGGATGGGCTACAAAAGTATGATGAATGAACACAATGTCAAAGGTACTGTATACAAACAGGCAGAACAAACTAAATACTTACAAAAGTCAGGTTTGTTTGTTTGTGTGTGCGTGTGTGTGTGTGTGTGTTGGGGGGGGGGGGGTCCCTATATGCCAGAATTCAGAGAATCATTGCAATAGGATTAGCTCTGATTTGCCTTATGCAATGAACCCTGATAACTTATTTGTTGGCATATGGAGAAAACTTGGTCATCTACTATAATGCTTGCACCAGACATTGTAAGGTGAGGTTGTGACGGTTTTACAAAAGTTAGTATATTAAAAAGGTGTGCCAGTCAGTTATCCCTCCTGAAAGTTAAGATTTACAATTTTAAATTTATTTTGTATTTTTTCTTCTTTTTTTTTTTTACCAGTCACACAAGGACCATTCACTTTAATGGTGTTGACCCTTTAACAACTTGAATGACAAAAAAATATATATATACATTTCCTTATTTATTTATTTTTTGCACAAAAATCAAACAACACATCATCCACATAATGTCTTCTTTTTTTTCTTTCAGGTTTGTATTTTTAAATGTCCATAAACAAAAGAAACACAAATCCCTTAAAAAAAGCTCTTAAATCTTTTCTTGTCTTCCACAACCAAACAGGTAAAGACTCCCATATATTTACTGCCCCACAGTAAGAGAGGGCTTTTGAAAGTGTCAGATAAAGCAGAATCAGGAATCCATAGGTTGTTTAGTTTTTTTGTCATGAGCAATTGCCATTCACGTCAGGAGTAGATGTATGTTTCCTTTTTGTTTTGTTTTTTCAGTCCATGGTGATGGTACAGTACTTCTAGCAGGAAGTGAAGGGATTTAGAGCAAGCGAAGGATTGCACAGCCTCGGATTTAAGTTTAATTGTTCCAACCAGGGACACAATGCTGGTGGAATCGTGGCAGTTGTTTCTAGTTTAATGTCTGGAGGAAAACTGCCATCTTTCAAACTGAAAGAGAAAACGAGCTTGAACAACGGACCAATCAGGTGAGTTCACGGCCGTGATCCGGATGTGTCTTTAAGGACGGGATGGGCCAAGGGAGAACATAAAGTAATGAAAACAGCTCTGAGAACGAGCAGGCTGTCACAAGGTTTAATTACATTTAATTTCTGATGTATGGTAAATTATATAT
>JBBPBX010019162.1:14678-25564 GCA_038048925.1 Garcialebias charrua
GATACAGCTGTGGTGGGATGCATCACAGATAATGATGAATCCAGCTACAGACAGGAGGTGGAACATCTGGAGAGCTGGTGCAAAGAGAACAACCTTCACATGAATGTGAAGAAGACGAAGGAGATGATTGTGGACTTCAGAAGGAACAAACACACCCACACCCCACTGTATATAGGTGGATCTGCGGTGGAGGTGGTCTCCAGCTACAAATACCTGGGTGTACACATGAATGATAACCTCAGCTGGAGCAATAACACCACCAGCCTGATCAAGAAAGGTCATCAGAGACTCTACTTCCTCAGACGGCTGAGACGAGCCGGTCTGAGAAGCCCAGTCCTCACCTCGTTCTACAGGTGTGCAGTGGAGAGCGTCCTGTGCTCCAGCATCAACGTGTGGCATGGAGGCTGCACAGTTGCAGAGAGAAAAGCTCTGCAGAGAGTGGTGAAGGCTGCACAGAAGTCTGTGGGAGTCAGTCTCCCCACCATCACAGACATTTACACCTCCAGATGCAGAAAAAGAGCCACCTGCATCATGAAAGACCTCACTCACCCAGCACACTCACTCTTTGCACCACTCCCCTCGGGACGGAGGTTGAGGAGCATCAAATGTAGAACCACTAGACTGAGAAAC
This sequence comes from Garcialebias charrua, assembly GCA_038048925.1. Lineage (NCBI taxonomy): Eukaryota > Metazoa > Chordata > Actinopteri > Cyprinodontiformes > Rivulidae > Garcialebias > Garcialebias charrua. Next base: position 15,309 of record JBBPBX010019162.1, read on the forward strand.
AGCTTCTACCCTGAGGCTGTCAGACTCATGAATAAATAAATAATAAGAATAAACACTGCAAAATGTCACATCATACTGATACTGATCTGTTTCTTGTTGCTGCGTTCATCTGTGACTATCTGCGTTCATCTGTGACCATCTGCTCATGTTCGTGCTGCTGTTTATAATGATGTTTTTCTACTACATTAGGGCTTAGTGTATTACTAGCTGATGTGATGTCTCTCTTAGTTAATCCTAGATGTTATGTATTTCTCTTGCATTTGTTGTTGGATGTAACTGGGACCCTGTGTACATAATCTCGTTTTCAACACATGTACTACATGCGGTGCAAATGACAATAAATTCTCTCTGACTCTGACTCTGACTCTAAAACAGTAACTGCTGTCAAGGTTCTATAATAATAATTATTACTATCAAAATAATATAATGGAAAACCTATACTGCAACTGGTTTTACACATCCAGCAATAATAAAAATGCACTGGTCTTTATCACATTTTTAAATCATTAAACTCGAGCTTCAAGTGTACAGAAACAAAATGCATATTCTACTATATGTGGTTGCACAATGCCAAGATGAAAATATATCAACGCCCTTAGATAAGAAATTTCAGATTGGAAACGTTCATTTTCTCACTATTTAATACACTTTGACAGAGATTGCATCCATTTACTGGTTGGTTTATGCTATATACTTATTGTATGCATCCTTTATGATTGTCTATTGTTGTCATTGTTGTCCATTGTTGTCATCACTATGTGAAAATTCAGGTATCTCTTATAAAAGAGTCCCCAATGCTCAATGGGATTAACCTGTATAAATAAAGGTTGAATGAATACAGTGTATTTTTTAAATACATTTATTGACATTTAATTTAAATTCATGTACTTTTGTGAATTTAGCATGTTATGAATAATCACAAGAGCGTAGTGCCTTCATAGATAACATTTATAAATCACAGCACAGGCAACATCATTGCTTGGCTCAGTAGGACTGCAGTGGGTTCCAAAAATCAATGCTTACGACTAGAAAGGAGGGACTAAGAAGCTTGCATTATCTCCCAACGCCCAAACTTCTCAGACATTACTCAGATATTTAAGATAAGATAAGATAAGATAAGATAGAACTTTATTGGTCCCGTAGGAAATTGTTGTGCCAGAGTTTCAGTACAAAGGAACAAATAAAAGGAATTACCGTACACAAGATATAAAAATAACAGATTATAAAAATACCAACAATTAAGATCTAAAACAGATCAGGTGCAGACAGAGACATTAAAGTGTTTATTGTGGTGCAGGATTAATTTTATTGTCCTATGTGTAGAAAGAACTTAAAAACTTCTCGTTCTCACAGCTTCCATTCATTCAGAATTGAAAAAGACTTCTGGACAGAAGTTGAAACGTTTTCTGCAACAAATAAAGTCCAGTTGATCCTGTATTGAACGCCTTTTTTGATTTTATGTGTAGAAAGGAGGAGGAGTTGAAAAGTCTGATAGCCACAAGGAGGAAGGACTTCCTGTGTTGTTCTGTGGAGCACCTCAGTGGTCTCTGTCTACAACTGAAGGTGATGCAGTACAAGTCCAGGGTGTCATGCAGGGGGTGTGATGCGTTGTTCAGGATCTGGAGCAGTTTTTTATTTCATTCAACATTTATTTATACAGGTTAATCCCACTGAGCCTCGGGGACTCATTTACAAGAGAGACCTGACACAGTTTCCTCAGCATCCTCTGCTCAGACGCGTCTGTCAGAGACTGCGGTTCCACTCCCAGAACTGAGCCAGCTCTCTTGATGAGCTTATCATGTCTGTTGGCATCAGCTTTCTTCATTTCATTTAAAACGATCTATGGAAAGCAAACCCAATCCACATAGACCCACCCTTTCTCTCACAGGGCCACAGGACACATTAGACACCATCCTTGTATCAAACTCTTTGTTGTAGTCATGGCCTAACTGAACAGAGGGCTTTTGGCTGTGCGGGGAAGATTAACTTATTGTATTACAGCTGTTTAGGGTAGGAGTGACTGGTATTGTCTTCCACCACTCATACAGCACTGGAATCAGTCCAATTGTGCATGTCAAACAAACTGTGCAATTTTACATAAAGCTCAATATTTAACTTTTGGTATATAAACAAAATCAGCATTGAAACTAGGAACCCAAACATCAGCAGCAAATAAAATTTAAAGAAAGTAAATTATGGTAAATAAAATGGTAAATGGAGCTTATTTATATAGCGCCTTCCAGCCCCCTCTGAGGAGCCCCAAAGCGCTTTACAATACGAGCCATCTACCCATTCATACACACATTCATACACCGTTAGTGGTAGCCTGCCTTGTAGGGCGCTATCCAGACCTACCGGGAGCAACTCGGGGTTAAGTGTCTTGCCCAGGGACACAACGACACATGGTGGGAGGATGCGGGACTCGAACCTCCGACCTTCTGATTGGGGGTCGACTGCCATTACCACTGTGCCACGGCCGCCCCTATCTACTAAGGGGTATAATAAAATTAAATAAAACATTTTTTTTTTTCACTGTACCAATGTAACAAATCAAAGTGTTTAAATGACCCTAAGAAGGATTACAGGTTAGTTAAGGTTTGTTTTTGTTCTGTCATTTACATTATTTTATTTTAAGTCTATTCAGTTTTCAGAAGTGGTTTTGGTCTTTGCCAAAGATTTTAACACTGGACTCGGTGTCATCAAACGGGTTATTCACTAAACTCTCGGTCATGTGCTCATTCAGTTTGCACTACTTCTCATATTTGCACTAATGTTTGTATTACATTACTGCCTATAGCCATACTACTGTTTACATTCACTGTTTACATTTATTAATACTGTTTACATTTATTACTACTGTTTACATTTATTACTACTGTTTACATTTACACTACTTTTATATCTACACTACTGCTGATACATATACAGTATTCTCTGACTAGCCTTATTTAAGGATGCCCAATGTGCCTTATGTGCCTTACTGCATATGCCACTTTGCCTCTATACCAACATCAACTACCTCATACATATACTGTGTACATTTTTTTTTTTCATTTATAGATGGCCTCCCTTCACACCTTATAGCCATCCTCTCACTCCAATATGTATTTTTTTTTTTAATAGAGAGAAAGAAAGAAAAGAGAAAGTGAGACAACAAAACAACAATTGTCCACAGAAAGAGCACAAGGCAAACACACCAAACCTCCGTCCACAATCCTGCAAAGCACATGACAGAACACAACAACGAAACATACAAGCATAAAGACTGATAATATTCATGACCTTGCAAAAGATTTCTATAAATACACATACCCATACCTACAAATATATATACAATATACATACATATATATTTATATTCATTTATATACCCATCTACATACATCTACTATACATCCCTGCATCCATTTGTGTGTGGTTGTGAGCATGCATAAGTGAATAAGGTTCCTCCAATAGAACATTTAGTAGCGACTGTGAAGCATCAGAGACCCGTCCCCCCAAAGCCCGAGACAGACGAAGGGGCGATCAAAGCCCAAGACCCCAGGAAGGACCCCGAGCCCAGAGTCCCCAGGACCACCCGAACAGGACGAGCCACTCGTCCACTCCCCAGATCCGACCAAGTGGAAGAACCGGACGAACCCCACCAGGGACCACACACAATGACCCCCCGGGGTCAACAGCGACAATACACAGGCCCCCGCCGGAGCCCGCTGCACCGACGTAGCCCCAGGGCCGGTCACCGAGGCTCGGGCACCGGGGACGCCCATCCCTCAGGTCCAGACCTGACAGGACCAGAGGACCCGAGCCCCACCAGGCAGCCACCAGGCCGAGCTGACAAACGCCCAAGCGCCCAGCCCCAGATAGTGAGGGCCCCAAGCACGCCCGCAGGCAGAGGAACACCCACCAGGGGGCCACGTGGCAGGAGCGCGACACTAGTATCCTCAGAAGTATATAATACCTCATACATATACTGTGTACATTAACTCATATGCTGCTTTGCCACTCTTTGCAAATGTCAATGCTAGAACCTTCAGTTTATTTTATAGATATACTTTTTATACTTTTTATACTACTATGCAAAAACTCAGGACAGTATTACACTTTTATTATTTCATTTTATGCTTATGTTCATTAAATGTTTAGTGTTTTAGTGTTGGTGTAAATTTTCATACTTTTATACTACTATGCAAAAACTCAGGACAGTGTTACACTTTTACTATTTTATGCTTATGTTTATTAAATGTTTTAGTGTTTTAGTGTTTAAATGGTTACTGTTGCACCGAGGGACTGAGAGAAACACAATTTCAATCCTGTGTATGTCCTGTACATATTGCAGTTCTGACAATAAAGTTGACTTTGACTTTGATAAAGCTTAGACTGTTGAAGAACCTGGCAACAGTTGTATGTTAAGTCTCTCCCATCTCACCTGCTGAAGCTTGTAACTGCTTCGGAGGGGTCACAGGAGTCTTGGTGGTCTCTCTTGATATTCTCTTTATTGCACGGTCACTGGTATCTGGGTAGATTTACACATGTCCTATTTCTTCTTCCATTCTTCCATCGTCTGTAGAGAAGTGGCTTTAGAGCGCCATGGTAGACCACATCCAACATTCTTTTCTACCCTGGCTCTTGCTCAAGGCAGACACTCCTGCTCTCCCTCCCCCTGTCCTCATTTTCCTCCTGCTCTGCTCTCTGTATGTTTGATGCTCCTGGTACATGTCTCCCAAACGAAAAACACGATTATGGATCCGGTGAGCTGGACTTTCAATGCAATTGACAAAATCTTTTCAACAAAACAACAGGGTTCTGGAGAACCCCCTTGTCCATTTGAGACTCATGTTGCGGGATACGTCAAATATCGATGGGGAGTTTGGCAGATGGTGTGTCTCTCGGTTCTGTCTAAGGAGGACGCTGAAGATGTTTATATATTTGGATTTACGATAGCAGGGGGTTCTCTTTGGTATCAGTGGGGCTATGTTTTATCAACTTTTGAAGAAGACTTTGACAGCAGTTTTGGCCATGACAAAGTTTCCAAGTCAATGCGAAGGTTTGGTTCATGCTATGAGTACTGAAAATCCAACATGTGAGGATGAGTTGGTTTCAGGTGGCCTGCAATTTTCAGAAATTGCCATCTCGTCAGCATACAGTATTGGGATCAACCTTGAAGAATAATCATAACAAGGATCAGTGGAGTGGATACCCATAAATTTGGCCATTTTGAACTTGAAAGTTCCAGTAGGACTCAAGGCTGACAAGAAACACAGTCTACCTGAAGAAAAATCAGCAATTGTAGCTTGTCTGAATCTGACTCCCCTGTTTGGCCTTGGATACAAGCCAACTATCAAATTTCTAATTAGGAACAAAAGCTTGGCCTTAGATTTAAAATATTGAAATATTCCTATCGTTCTTGTAACCTCACAGAGTTTGTGCTGATTTGACTGCATACATAAAAAAACATTTTAACTTGATCTTCCATCTCCAAATAAAACTGAAAGTTATGTACCATAACTCATGTTCCCTGAAGGAAGGGAACGAGGTGCAACATGTTGACTATGGGAATTGCACCCCGCGCGGTTACCTGAAGTAATACATTCACGCCTTTACGGCAGGTGGGCGTCAGCGTCACCACAGAGGCCCTGCCCTCTTGGTATAAAGACGCCTGCGCCCATCCTACTTTCTCCAAGAGCACTTCACCGAGCTTTGGGCATTGAAAAGGGCAAACATATGTTGCACCTCATTCCCTTCCTTCAGGGAACATGAGTTATGGTGCATAACTTTCAGTTCCCTTATCAGTCAGTCCATTCAGTGCAACAAATTGACTATGGGAACGCAATCCATTCACGCCCTTGAGATGCTCAGTAAAAATGCATGCTTGTGAGAACTTCTGCCTTCATACTTTAGGCGTGTTAGCTGATCTCTACTATGTGTTAGAGAGTACAGCCTGAGTGACTTCACAGGCAGTAACATCCAAACGATAATGTTTTGCAAACGTGTTTGTGGAACTCCAGTTAGCTATAGCACAAATGTCTGCTGCCACTGGCACACCCTTAAAAAGAGACCATGAGGCAGCAAGGCCCAGAGTGGAATGGGCGTGTATTCCAGAGGACACCTGTTGACCTTTGCTGCTGTACGCCCTTTTAATGGCCTCAGTCACCCAGTCTGAGAGGCGCTGCTTTGAAAGGGCTCTGCCAGCAGCAGTATTGGTAAAACATACAAACAGTTGGTTTGTTTTCCTCCAACTGACAGTTCTGTGGATGTAAACACTCAAGACCCTGACAGGGCAAAGTGATCTCCTCTGCTCCTTAGTGAGGACAGGGTGTGGAGGAAACTCAGAGAGTCCAGACTCCTGGGATTTAGAGTTGGCACCTTTGACACGTATGCAAGGTTAGAACGCAAAGTGACCTTTGACCCATCAGGGGCAAACCTTGTACACATTGGGTGTACAGACAAAGCGTGGAGGTCACCCACACATTTAGCTGAGCAGAGAGCCAGGAGCAACGCAGTTTTATGAGACAACAAGTCTATTTCACTGCTGCTGAGGGACTCAAACGGAGTTCCACACAAGGCATCCAGGACTAACTGAAGGTCCCACACTGGGGCCAGACTTCTGCTGGGAGGTCTTTTCCTCAGTACACCCTTCATGAAACGTATCGTGAGAGGGTGGGCACCGGGTGTTTTTCCCCCCAGCCTTCGTGGCACGCCGAGATGGCTGACAAAAACACCTTAATGGTGGAAAACGAGCAACCTTTTTCCAGCAGGTCCTGTAAAAAGGTGAGAAGCTGGACTAGGTTACAGTAATATGAACCAATATTTCTCTCCAGACACCAGGTATCAAAAATATTCCATTTACAAGCGTAGAGAGTCTGAGTTGACCCAGCTCTCGCCCCCTGTATTGTGTTAATAACATTACTGGGGAGGCCCGAGGTCCTCAGTCTGTTCCTTTCAGCGGCCAAGCTATGAGTTGCCACAGTTCTGGATGTGGGTGGAGAAGCTGCCCGTGTGCTTGAGTCAACAGGTCCCTGTGGAGGGGCAGTTGCCACGGTGTCCCTGACAGCAATGAAATTATTTCTGGGAACCACGGTTTCTGAGGCCACCTGGGAGCTATTAATATTAGGAAGAGAGCTCCCTTCCGTACACGTTTTAGCATCACCTGAATTAAAGGGACAGGTGGAAACGCGTAATACAACACCCCTACTGGCTAGTCGTGGGCCAACGCGTCCATTCCCATCGTTGCGTCTGTCTCTTTCAGTGAAAAGAACAGAGCGCAGTACGAGCTGGTTTTGCACGTGAACAGATCGACGGACGCCCGACCGAATCGTGACCAGACCTGGTCCACTATCTGTGGGTTCAGGCTCCATTCTGAGGACAGCAACGGTCCTCTGGAGAGGGCGTCTGCCCCGTAGTATAGTTCTCCCGGGATATGTGTCGCCCTCAGTGACAAAATTCTGGGGCTACATCACGTGAGCAGCCTGTGTGTCAGACCGAGGAGGGTCCGGGACCTCGTCCCCCCTCCCTGTTGATGTAGGACACCACTGTCCTGCTGTCCCATTTTATGAGGACATGCTATTTTGCAATCAGCCCCTTTTTGTAAAAGAGCTTTATTGACAGATACACAGCTTTTAGTTCCAGTAGGTTGATGTAGAGCCGTGCATCCTGTTTTCCCCAGAGCCCTTGGGCGTTCTGGTTCCTACAAACTGTTCACCATCCCCCCAACGAAGCGTCTGTTGTGACAACCATACGAGACAGGACTCGTCTCAGTGGGATGCCTGCAATGAACACTGAGGGGTCCCTTCAGGGCTCCAGAGCCGTCAGACATTTCTGGCTGCTCAAAATCCTTCCTGTCTCCCTGATGGAGGCAGGAGGGGTTTGTTTGTTTGTTTAGCCATATTTGCAGAGCACGCTTTTTCAGTAATGCTTACGGCACGTAGGGGATTGCGGCTGCCAGTAAGCCCAAGAAGCGTTGGCATAGCTTGACAGACACTCTCTGACCCAACTGAAAGCGTGTCAGACAAAGGCGTATTAAAGCCACCCTCTCCTCTGAGAGCCATGCTCTGTACAAGATGGTGTTGATCTGTACGCCCAGAAATATGGTAATCTGTGATGGAGTCAGATCGCTTTTCTGCCGATTTAAAACAAAGCCCAGAGCTTCCAGGTGCATCATCACCATGTGTGTATGCAGCTGGGCTTGCGTTCTGCTGCCTGTGAGAATCAGAAGGTCATCTAAATAATTCAGAATTCGAACCCCCTGACCCTTGAGGGGGTCAATGTTGGGTCCAGGCACTTTGTGAAAGAACGTGGAACGGTTTTTAATCCAAAAGGTAAAGCTTTGTATTCGTACGCTTTCCCTTCAATGCAAAGCCTAGATATTTTCTGTTTCTTCCAAATTCCTACGTAGAAGTAGGCATCTTTGAGATCCATAGTGCACGTATGGTCTCCCTGTCTCACAGACTGTAAAACTTGTCTCAGCGTGAGCATTTTGAACCTGTAAGTTGTTATTCTTTTGTTCAAAGCCCTGAGATCTAGAATCGGTCTCAATGTTCGGTCTCTTTTGAGCACGAGGAAGTATTTGCTGTAGCGGCCGGTTTTATTTCTCGTTTTGGGACAACACGGATCACACCTTTCTGCAGCATTGCTGTTATTTCCTCCCTCAAGATGTGTGCACGTCCTGGGTTTATATCTGATTTTAGCACCCCTGTGAACAGAGGCGGCCGCCTGCGGAACTGCAGACAAAGCCCGTAACACATTGTTGACATGACCCATGTGTTTGATTGACACGTCCCTAAGGCCTGCGCATGCGTTGCGAGCCTCAGGGGCATGTTTATTGCGGGCTGCCTGCGCCTCGTGGGTACGGGCGAGGGAGCGTCTGACCGCTCCCGCTCGGTCCTGAGCAAACTAACCTGCCTGCATGTGGACGCCATGAAGTCTGTCTGCTCCAGACAGACCACAGATGTCCCGCTGTGGTTCATTGTCTGCTCTGACACCCTGTGTTGCACGAGGGAGGAGGCGCGCTTGCCCTCTCCCTTTATCGTGACCGTTTTCATGAAAAAATGGGTTGTTGTTGTCCCTGTTTTTTTTTTTTTTTTAGTCAAGAATCAGGACAGTTTGTGCTTCTGGTACTTTATTTTTGTGTTTAGACGTACATAAACTTGTTTTTAATGTACACATGTCATAAACATTTTGTTTTGAGCATACATCAATGTCACCAGCTTTTCGTAGTTTTTTACAAATAAAGTCTGGATTTAAATGTCCTAGTTCCCGTACTCCATGGGCGGACGAACCTGCAAAATTGTGGAGCGGGCCCGGTTCAGTTCATCAGGCCCGCTTCTGTCTACCATCCCAGTTCACTGAGGAAGTCCTCGGCAGAACCGCTTCGCGAGGAACGAACCTGTTCCTGCTTCAGGACTGACCGGCCTGAGATGGACCTGCTGAGGGTCTCTGCCGCTGCTCCCTGTCGTAAGCTGGTCTCTTTTGCAGGGGAGGACGGCGTGTGGCTGAGCGGTTTCGAGGTTGCGCGGGTCTGCTTCCGTTGGTGTCACTTCAGCCTGCTTCCTTCGCTGCTCCAGCCTGGTCTGGATACGCTCCAGGGCTTCCCCGAAGAGTCCCGTCGGCTCAATCGGGTGGTGAAGGAAGGGGTAACGTTGACCTTCTGGTAGGTCCGTCAGAGTGAGCCACAGGTGGCGCTGAGCGATGACCACTTCAGCCATACATCTCCCTTGAGCTATGGCCGCGGTCCCTAGCATGCAAAGCACAAAGTCAGTCACCTTGCGGTCTTCCTCCAGGATGTCAGTCGTCGCCTTCTTGCTTGTGGTCACCTGGAGCTCCTGGAGCTTCTCAGCCAGGTACGCCTGCATCAAGGCTGAGGCATTTAACGCACGGGCCGCGAGGCCCTGAGCTCTGTAACATTTGTCAAGCTGTGTAACCGAGGCGCGGCAAGCTTTTCTGGGTAGAGTTGGTTTTGCACATGACGTCCTGGGGACCAAGTGAGCCGCCAGCGTGTCCTCCATCTGCGGGACATTGGCGATTCCTGCTGCCTCCATTCCAGCGACGTTGAGGAACTGAGAAAGCGGCAGAAGCATGGGAGCTCTGGGTTTGGCCCAGGTGCACATGAGCTCAGTGAGAAAATCAGGGAAAATTCGCATCCTGTGTCTCATGGCCGACTGCTGTTTCGCCTATAAGTAGGTACCCGCCAACCTCATAACATGTTGGCGAGGTGGGGGTTCTGGCCAAGCAATCTGTAGCGTATCTCCCGCCCTGCGACA
>JBBPBX010019162.1:27097-44743 GCA_038048925.1 Garcialebias charrua
GTTTTAGTCTGTTTTAGTCATTTCTATATTTAATGGTTTTAGTTCAGTTTAAATCGACAAAAACTTAAAAAATTTAAGTCTAGTTTTAGTCTTAAAAAACATATTAGTCAGCTAAAAAAAGTTAATTTTGGGTTTAGTTCCTCTTTAAAGTATGTTGAACAAACAGGCAACACATAGGCAACATACAAAATGAAGGTAAAAAACAGAATATAGACATAAAAACGTCGCAGATAATAAATATAACGACCAACCTGTGTTGGTAAATGGCTGTTTGAACCATCTTTCTATACATACATTGTTCAAAGATTAGAGGAAATTTGACTTCCATCTAATTTCTGTGCAAAACGTTAGGTCTGAAATTGTTAAGTGTTTTTGAAATGTTATAAATAAACACTATAGATAACCAATTAAAACATAACACACTGCTGCCTGCATCGCTTCACACGTCCTCCACAGAACGACAGAAATATCTGCACTTAGTGAAAAAAGAGAGCCCCCCATTTAAATGAGATTGGGTCACGTCAAAGAGGATTACATCTGTGGGTGGATCAGGCCTCATTTGTCACAATATTATTTTCACTTTTGCAGGCATGACAGCCGATAAAAAAAGTTCAAGTCCACAATATTTGGGTTGTCAAGGCCAAAAAGAAAATGACACTGGGTTAAAAAAAATGAATAAATGAAAAAGAAGGGAATTGTATAATTATAGTTCAGAAAGTCTATTTTTTTTATTTTTTGCTCGTTATTCTATTGCACAATTCATAATCCAAATCAAAATAATAATAAATGGAGCACTGAGTTTGTCACTGAAGATTATAGAATTTATCTGACAATACTTTATGCAGTTATTATAAATCAAGTCAGCTGTTTTGTCGACCAGTCATCATCTCGAAGGGAGAGGTAGTTTTTATTTTAATCACGATGGTTACTGAACAACACGATAAAAATCCACTTTTTGGATGAGTTTTGTACCTGCATGTGACAAACGCTGAAATAACTTCATTTATTTACTCTCTGAAGAAAAAGAACGGCTTTTTCTCCGGTGAGTGTGCTTGTGAGTCACGGCTGAGTTCTTAACTCAAGTAGTCATGGGAGTTGTAGTTCTTTCCCTCTGACCTATCACAGTGTCTCTACACAGCCCCGACAACCAATCACAGAACTTGTAGTCGTCATGGGAGTTGTAGTTCTTTCCCTCTGACCTATCACAGTGTGTCTCTACAGCCCCGACAACCAATCACAATACATAAACAAACGCCACGGCCATTTTGAACAGAAAGTAGCTATCAGTTAGCAAAAGTTTCCGGACTTTTCAACACATAAAAACGCTTATAAACAGAGCAGTAAAATTCTGAAATATAGCAAATCACTTTCTACAGTTACACTAAGATCAACGCTCAGCAACACAGCGATTCAACTGTCGAAAACAATGACGGACTCTCTCGGAACCGTTCGGTCCACAGCAGATCCTGGACACACCAAACCACTGAGCAGAAAAAGTTTCTGACAGCATATGCTTGTTTACCCGCTTCAAATGCAATAACTACACAACACAGCACTTCCTCGCAGTTTTATAAATGAGCTTATTAGGCAAAAAGTTGACGCGGAGGTCAAACGTGAATGCGCTATTCTGTGACAAGTCAGCAGTGAGTCCAAACAGAACCAGAACCTGACCCACACACACAGCAGCGACAATTTTATGACCCAAACAGCTTCAAACAAGGACAGGATTTATAAAAAAATACATACATTCGGTTCTTCTCTTCTCACAGTTGGGCTGAATACAAAATAAGTCCATAAATCTTTTCTGGGCTGGCGGCCGGCCGGCCACCGACCGACCGAGCCCCTTCGTGCAACATGCTGCTGCAGGATCTTCCATGGTCCAGTTTGAAAAGGAAGTCACAGGTGAGCGGCGCGCAGCGCGTGGCCATGCTGCGTCAACACTGCGGTGGTGGGCGTGACCAAACAGCTGACTTTCCGACACAGAATATAATATGGGCACTTGGGCAGAAATATAAATTATTGATTGAACGAAACATTTTCGTTCAGTCTCGTCTCGTCTAACGAAAACTCACACACATTTCGTCACGTTTTAATCATTAAAGAGCAATGATTATTTAGTTACCGTTTCGTTATTGTCATGAAAAAAGGGGGCGTTAACGAAAAATTTACGTCAGCGTTACGTCAACGAAAACAACACTGGTTGAGAGATTCCAAAAGAGACTTAAAATCTGTAGCCAGAGGTGAAGAGGAATTGTCCATGTGGATATTTAGATCGCCAAGAAAAATAGTTTTTACAGGGGAGGTGCAGAAAAAAGTGAGGAGGTCATGCATTTCTGAGTTAAATGAAACATGCGGTTTGGGAGGTCTATAAATCAATATAACGTTCATCAGGAGTGGGGCTTTGAAGTTGAAGGCCAAACATTCAAAAGAAGAAAAATTATGAGAAGACAGATGTGACAATTTTAAATTACTGCGGTAGATTACAGCCAGACCACCACCGCGGCCAGTGCAGCGGGCTCTCTGCAGATAACTGTATCCGGAGGGACAAGCTTCATTCAGAGAACTGAACACGTCTGGTTGATGCCAAGTTTCTGTGAGGCACATGAGGTCCAAGTCCTTCTCCAGAATGTGATCATGAATTAGACATGATTTATTGGATAGTGATTGTACATTGAAAAGTTCTATTTTAATGCCAGTTGGTGTAGGAGCCTTTTGAACCGGTTTCAGCAGACTGAAGTCCACTCCACGTTTTCCTTGCCACTTTGTGAGCTGTGGACTACAAGGGACTACAGACGCAGCGTTCTGATGACGTCGTCGAGGTGCGACAGTCCAGACAGTAGCAATCGAGTCAAAGCCCGTGTGCCTAAAATAGATGGTTTTCTTTTGAGAGCTTCTGTGGATGTAGTGAGGTCTACGCAAAAGTCCCAGTTGTTTGATGGTGGAAATACAAGGAGGAATGGAGCAGCTGTTAAGTCCAAGCAGCTTGTGCACTTTTGTGAATCATTTTGAGACCAATTTATCTTCATACTAAGGATTGTAATGTGTTGTGTAGCTTCAGCATGATCACAGGTTCATGTTAGTTTTGAACTGCAGTTGATTAAAACCTTATTATTAAACTTACTGTTCCATTCTGTTGATATCAGATACTTTACAGTCTCCAAGAAAATAGCTAATTAGGCCAATCTTTCTTACCACCCAGAGCCTTTAACAGCTCGTCTCTGAATTTCTCACAACATTCTTCCTTCTTCAGCTTCCACCATTTGGTCTTCTTCTCTGATTTTACTCTTTTTCTCTTCTTCACAACAACAGTCATTCTACACACAACCATCCGATGCTGTCTGGCCACGCTCTCCCCTGCCACAACCTTACAGTCTCCAATCTCCCTCAGGTTTCCTCTTCTACACAGAATGTAGTCGACCTGCGTACTCCTTCCTCCACTCTTATAGGTCACTCTATGTTCCTCCCTCTTTTGGAAATAGGTATTGACTATAGCCATTTCCATTCTCTTGGCAAAATCCACCACCATCTGTCCTTCCTGGTTTCTTTCCTTGACACCAAACCTACCCATCACTTCCTCATCCCCTCAGTTTCCTTCACCAACATGTCCATTCAGGTCTGCTCCCATCACTACTCTCCACCCTGGGAATAGTCTCTATCACTTCATCCAGATCTTTCCAAAATGTACCTGTCTCTGCCACATCCAACCTGTGGAGCATAACCACTGACTATGTTTAGCATCAGACATTCTACTTCTACTTTCAGACACATCACCCTATCTGACACTCTCTTCACCTCTACTACATTATTTGCCAACTCCTCCTTCAGGACCTCCCTTACTCCATTTCTCCAATGCTGCGAGCCTTGCTGCCTTTCCCCTTGGTCCCTTGGACACATAAACCATCTACCTTCCTTCTCTGCATCATGTCAGTCAGCTCTCTACCTTCGCCGGTCATTGTCCCCACATTTAGAGTTGCAACCCTCAGTCCTACATTCTTGACTTTCCTCTTCTCCCTATGTCTCTTGACACGTTTCCTTCCTTGTGTTCTTCCACTAACAGTAGTACAATTTCCGCCAGCACCCTGTTTGTCAATGGCACCGGTGGCAGTCATTGTTAACCCGGGCCTCGACTGATCTGGTATGGTTGCGCTTTGATGAACTTGCATTATAGTTTTGGCAAAACTATAATGACTATTACATTTGACTAAATTTGATCTATCTTTTTGCCAAGCTGTACAGTTTACATAATACAAGTCAATAAGACTTTGAAATGTATAGTTAGTGCCAATATCAAATTAATTTTTTAAATGTCTGAAAGTCTAGACTGAGACTCAGTAATGTTACTTGGCTGGGTTTCTCAGGCTTCATAAAGTTTCTTCTAACTGACAGATGACGTTACACAAATCTTCCAGCTGAGTGCATTTAAAATGGAGAACAGACATCAAAGTGCATTCACGCTGTTTTAAAAGGGACCATTTTAGTAGTAATCCACATCTTTAATTAGTTTTTAGTTTTGTTATTCTTAGTAGGAAATGCACACAGAGCTGTGATGCACAGTTTAAACATATGATCAAAACTTCAACAGTAAAAAATGAGAATTAATATGTCTGATCTGGTAAAACAAATGAAAGTATTTGTATTTGCCAACTTTTCTCAATTTATCCCCATCAGTTTTCTTTGCTTTTAATGTAATACATGGTCAATTGTTGCATTAAAAAAAACTTCCTATGTAACGTTTAATTTTAAATTTACACATTTCATTTCAGGGGTGGATATCTTGAAGCTTGTGGCAGCTCAGGTAGGCACCCAATGGACTGACATCTATCAGTCACTGGGCAACGC
Source organism: Garcialebias charrua (assembly GCA_038048925.1). Taxonomy (NCBI): domain Eukaryota; kingdom Metazoa; phylum Chordata; class Actinopteri; order Cyprinodontiformes; family Rivulidae; genus Garcialebias; species Garcialebias charrua. The sequence continues at coordinate 31,937 of JBBPBX010019162.1, forward strand.
CACAGAGTGCGAGCTGGCTGCCTTTTCCAATGGCTACTCATGCGATCATGAGCGGGCGTACGCTGCACTGCAGCACTGGACTATCCGAGACAGTAATGCCAATCTGGCCAAGCTGATCAACGCTCTGCACCGACAGCGCCGTATCGATGTAGTGGAGAAGATACGTTATGTCATGGAAGACAACCCACAGGTACGTTGGGTTGAAACACAATATTTCTTTGGAACTTCCTGAAGTGATATTATTTTTTTAGGATTTCAATGGCTAATATTTTTGACCTTTGCAATGTCACATTTTATATTATTGGTGAGATGAACTGTTCTCTGTGTGCCTGTCCCATTAAATTTTTTCCTGGGGCTTTGTTTCTTAGAAGTTCCATAAGTTTTATTGTTGTCCTCATCTTAAAGAAAACTATTTTGCGACCATGGTTCATGGTCCATGGTGCTTTCTGCCTATTGCGAACATTTGGAAAATTGCTTGCTGAGATAAGTGAGGTCATGAGATAGTGTCTTGAGTTTGGATCCGATCAGATTCGTAATGGAACTGAATAACTCTTCTAATCTGACTGATCCAACAAATTGTACGTAAGCACATTTGTCTTGATTTTTGTAGTCCATGTATCAATATTGGGTTGGTTGAGATATTCCAGCAGGAGTTGACATAGGATCAAAATGTGATTCAATAGTACTCCATTCCAGTCCAGAAAAACATTAATCTACAAAAAATTCACTATTCAAATCCCTCAGGCACGTGGAACAATTGGTGTATTGCTTGTTTATTTTTTGAAAGGATTAAAATTTTAAATTACAATCATGAATGAGCTACACCTTTATTAGCAAAATGCATAAATGGACTGTAGTACTGTATTGACTGCACTGCCACAACCCTACATTACCATGTGTTACTTGTTTTATGTAGGCAGATTGATGACTTTAACTGACCAGACCTGGTTCGCTCTTTCAGCCCCTTGAGAACAGCATGTTATAACTTTTTACTGTAATCAAGGATCCTTCATCACTATTTACTTTCCTCGTCTCTTTCCTCTTCCCTCTCCTTTTATGTGGCATAAACTTGCACAAAATTAATGTTTTTCAGTACACTCAAGGTCGCCAGAGCACACTAACAGTTTTGTTCTGGTAAGGACACACCACTTGGATATAAGTTGTTTTTCATCACCATTTAATTATCAAAATATTGCCTCAAGTAGAGGATTGATCATAGATTAATTTTTTTTTAATTGTTTTGTGAAAAAGACATAATTTGCAAGAGAAGTAACTTAACTGCCAGTGTGCCTAGTTGCCTAGATGTGGCCTGTAAAACCAGTGGTACCCTGGTGTCCCCCATTGCTGAGTGATTTGAATAGTGAATGTTTGTAGTTTTCAAGATGAGTGTGGACTGGAATTGAACAGGGAATGCAAGTAAACCTTAATGTTAAAGTTATACTGTATATGCAGTAACAATAAAGGTGAGTACAAAAAAAAAATTATAAATATTTTTTTCTTGTCCGAGCCATCATAGAGTTATGGATCCTGGCGAGTGGAGGGAAAATGTTGTTCACAACTAGGCACACTGGCAGAGCCAGCGGGTGACAAATGGTGGCCTTGGCCCCCATAGATTAATCTCTGCCCCCCCCCAAAGTCCAATCCAGTTATTTGAAGAAAAAAAAAGAAAAAAACTAGACAGCGTAGTTTTCTCAAATGACAGGGGTGGTCAGTTTACACACATAAGGTTGCCGCTTTGTTGAATTTTCATATGGCAACCCATTATTTGAACAAACCTTTCTTACATCAAGATGTAGCCACACACCAGAATCGAAGTCGGTTCCTTACTTTTTTTCAAGTTACCATGCTCACAACATGCATGAACGGATGGACGAACAGAAGGTATTTCCAATTTTCCCTTTTTCGCTCCACGATGGGGGACAAAAGATGGGCTGCCTGATGGCAAAGCTGTGAACTGTCAAATTGCCATATGATCAGTATGAAACTGCCGGCCACTTAAGGCTAGTTCCATCCCTTTCAGCTCCCATGTTAATTTGCCCTCTTGACAGCATTAAAACAGTTTAGTCCTAAAACAATGGCAGATATCCCTTCCATTCATTTTCACCTATTTTTCTTGGTCCAAAACTCAAATTCCTTTCCCCAGTGGCATTCTCCATCTCCTTCTGGGAGATTAGGAGGTGTTCCCTGCAGCAAGTTTGAGGTCTGCCTCATGGTCTCCTTCCAGTATGATGTGCCTGACAAACTTCCAAAGGGATGCAATCAGATAACATCCTAAACAACATAACCCACAGTTTGGAGGAGTTATTGTTCAACTGTGTGGGGATGTCTGAACTCTTAGATGTATGAACATCCCCCAAAAGGAAGTCTTTTCCGCCACTTGTATCCATGAGCCAGTTCTAACCAAGATCTTGTGACCAGAAGTTAGAACTTATCATCGAGAGGTTTTGCTTGGGTTGTTGAGTTTTTCATAATTTCAATGGAAGGATGGGTTAGTGTTAAATTTGATATTTTTAACTGTGGTGCTTAGCCACTGTCTCAACTCTCAGCAGCTCCACACGACACAGCACCAGTTGAAGGTCCTGCCCATTGCCAGTACCCACTTCCACTTAGTTCGGTTTATGGAACCATCTTGTTTGAGGTTCCAAGCAAACTGCTCCGTGGGGCCGATTTTGATGTAAGCAGACAGCTGCCGTTGATTGGCCAGCAGAGCTACATCGCTGGATGACCTGCCCAGCAAAACTCCAAACTTAATCTGAACCTCCACTTCCTCATCATGTTGACAGAGGGTGTCGCAAGAAAAGAGTGCATTTATAGAGAGGTATCGGAGAAGATGGCGCAGCATGCCTACACCTGAACATAAGCAGTGCCGAGACAAACTACAGAAATGGAAGTCTGATTATAGGGTGATAAAGGATTACACTAGTTGGAGTGGCTCAAAAAAAAACTGTTACGATCCTTCCTACTGTACTTTGTATTGACAATCCCACTCAGAGTGGTAAATGGTAAATGGAGCTTATTTATATAGCGCTTTCCAGCCCCCTTTGAGGGGCCCCAAAGCGCTTCACAGTACCAACCATCCACCCATTCATACACACATTCATACACCGGTAGTGGTAGACTGCCGTGCAAGGCGCTGCCTGTCCTACTGGGAGCAACTCGGGGTTAAGTGTCTTGCCCAGGGACACAACGAGGTATGCCGTGACCGGGGATTGAACCCGAGACCTTCTGGTCCTGAGCCGGCTGCCATGCCTCTAACATCTCGGCCCCTATCATGTCAGTCAGCTCTCTACCTTCGCCTGTCATTGTCTCCCCACATTTAGAGTTGCAACCCTCAGTCCTATATTCTTGTAGGACTGAGTGGGGAAACCGGTCAGCTTCAACTGTAGTGGCAAATCACCTACACCTGAGAAGAACCCAGAAGGGAAGAGCCGAGTGGAGCCAGATTTACTAATGGCAAAGTGGCATTGGTTGTCAATAAATCATTAGACTATTTCCTGGCACTTGCACCCATCTCTGATGTGGAACAACTGTGTGCACCATAATCCAATATGTAGTGGAAAACCAAACAAACCACAAGACTGAGGGTTATTGAAATATCAGCAAAGTACTGTAATGCACTTGAATTTAAATTAAATCTGAACCATTACCTGCTGGTGTCAGGTTTTGGTGTTTATATACATTGTTCTCAGCCGCTTATGAAATTAATAAAACCCAAACAGGAGAGAGTAATAAGGCTGATATATATGGACAGGTGCCTTTACTTGCTCTAGAACTTGTGAATGGATGGACAACACTTACCTTTAGGCTTTCTTATTTTGGTTTTCCATCTGTGGTTAATTGAACCAAAGCTTGTGCTCCGATAGTCTTTCCTTCACTTCATGATTAATGAATGAACTCAGTTTCCATTCTATAGAAGTCCAACGTATAACTTAAGGTTTTTGCAAATTTGTTGAATTTTTCCTCATCTGTACTGAGTTTCACTTCTTCATGCTGCTTGCAAACGAAGGAGATAAGAGATGGCTGTGATCTGTTTAGTCAGAGTCAGAGATCTTTTTTTGTCATTCATGTGATGAAACGAGATTATGTACACGGGTCCCAGTTACATCCAACAATAAAATGTAAAATAAAAACAGTAATAACATCTAAGATATGAACTAAGAAAAGCATCAACAAAAAATACACCAGGCACTAGTAGCATAAAAACATTACTTCAAACAGCAGCACAAACATGAGTCTGTGTGAGCAGATGAGCATGAATGAACACAGCAACATGAAACAGATCAGCAGCAACATGAAACAGATCAGCAGCAACATGAAACAGATCAGCAGCAACATGAAACAGATCAGCAGCAACATGAAACAGATCAGCAGCAACATGAAACAGATCAGCAGCAACATGAAACAGATCAGCAGCAACATGAAACAGATCAGCAGCAACATGAAACACATCAGCAGCAACATGAAACACATCAGCAGCAACATGAAACACATCAGCAGCAACATGAAACACATCAGCAGCAACATGAAACAGATCAGCAGCAACATGAAACAGATCAGCAGCAACATGAAACAGATCAGCAGCAACATGAAACAGATCAGCAGCAACATGAAACAGATCAGCAGCAACATGAAACACATCAGCAGCAACATGAAACACATCAGCAGCAACATGAAACACATCAGCAGCAACATGAAACACATCAGCAGCAACATGAAACACATCAGCAGCAACATGAAACACATCAGCAGCAACATGAAACAGATCAGCAGCAACATGAAACAGATCAGCAGCAACATGAAACACATCAGCAGCAACATGAAACACATCAGCAGCAACATGAAACACATCAGCAGCAACATGAAACACATCAGCAGCAACATGAAACACATCAGCAGCAACATGAAACAGATCAGCAGCAACATGAAACACATCAGCAGCAACATGAAACACATCAGCAGCAACATGAAACACATCAGCAGCAACATGAAACACATCAGCAGCAACATGAAACACATCAGCAGCAACATGAAACAGATCAGCAGCAACATGAAACAGATCAGCAGCAACATGAAACAGATCAGCAGCAACATGAAACACATCAGCAGCAACATGAAACAGATCAGCAGCAACATGAAACACATCAGCAGCAACATGAAACAGATCAGCAGCAACATGAAACACATCAGCAGCAACATGAAACAGATCAGCAGCAACATGAAACAGATCAGCAGCAACATGAAACAGATCAGCAGCAACATGAAACAGATCAGCAGCAACATGAAACAGATCAGCAGCAACATGAAACAGATCAGCAGCAACATGAAACAGATCAGCAGCAACATGAAACAGATCAGCAGCAACATGAAACAGATCAGCAGCAACATGAAACAGATCAGCAGCAACATGAAACAGATCAGCAGCAACATGAAACAGATCAGCAGCAACATGATGTGATATTTCACAGTGATTATTCTGGTTAGATATTCATGAGTCTAACAGCCTCAGGGTAGAAGCTGTTCCTCAGTCTAGTGGTTCTACACTTAATGCTCCTCAACCTCCGTCCTGAGGGGAGTGGGGCAAGAAGTGTGTGTACTGGGTGAGTGGGGTCCTTCATGATGCAGGTGGCCCTCTTCCTGCATCTGGAGGTGTAGATGTCTGTGATGGTGGGGAGGCTGAGCTGTTTAATCAGGTGAGCCAACTTTTTGACTTGTGAACCACAATGGGCACTAAAATTTGACACTGGGGCCAGGCCAGTAGCAGAAGGCTGTAGTGTTAATAATGTAAACCAGTAGTTCTCAAACTGTAGGGTGCACCTTCCTAGTGGGGTTCAGGAACATGCCAGAGTGGGGTTTGATGTCACTAAATGTTTATTTTTATTTTCTCTATGCCAAAACATGTAGCAGGTGGAACTACACTGTAATGTCTTGTTGCAGCCCAAACCTATTTTAGGGACACACAGAGCATCTATCTTTTACTACATTTGTTATTTTTCTCTTTAACAGGGTTTAAGTTTAGAAAGTGGAGACATGGGTTTTCACTAAATCGTTTTCTTTTCCATGTAATTGTTGTGACTAAATGACTGTTTAAACAAGATGAAGATGCTAAAACTGAGCTGTTAAAGCTAAAACAAGCAGAGCACTAGCTAAAAGGATCAAAACGCTACCTAGAAGCTGAAAACAGCTAAAACACCTAACTAAAATTAATCAAAGAAACAAAAGTAGAGCTAGAGGTGAAAAGGAGCAAAAGACTAGATAAAAGCTGAAAGTAGTTAAAAGCATACTACAAAAATCTAGCTAAATGATAGCTAAAAGCTAAACGCAGCCAAAAGCAATACAAAGCTAAAGCATAAAGAGGTTAGCTAAAAGCTAAAAGTAGCAAAAGACTTGTTTAAAGTAGCTAGCCTTTATAATCTTTGATTAAACTCAATTAAAAAGTGAAGAACCTGCAGCAAAAGATAAAGAGCTAAGTAAGTAATTTTGTTTGTGTGTGTGTGGAAATAAAATAGAGCTCATGTTGTGCTCTCCTGCTCCATCAGGAAGTACAAACATCTGACTCAAGATTGATCCCAACCATCCCTCAATGTGGCATTTGACGCTCGAAGACTGCAGCAGGGAGAGCTGACAAACAACCAATCAGCAAAAAGACCAAATATTCTCCTGCTAGGTGTTTACTGCATGCACATCAGTCACTGTAACATTACAAAAGTATGACGTCACGCAGATGCTTCAAAGCAGAGGAAGCAGTCTAGAAGGATGTGGGCTACAAGAATTTAATCCACCATTTTACTTTTGATTTAGTTTAGTTTTATGTCCTTCCTTCTTCTGGCTTCGTTTGTGTGTTCATTGTAACTGTCGTTCAGTTCTTCTCAGTCCTGTATCTAATCAGTTACGTAGACAGTTACTGAAGTCTCTGTCGGATGGTTAGTCATGCTGCAGTGCGAGGACACAGCTGGTTCTGTTTATCTCTGGTGTGACATCATGACTATATGGTCATCAGCTGTGTTCCTGATTTAAATTCAACAAATGAATGTAATTAATTTTAACTACCACTACTGTATATGCTTGAAGATTGATGGAAGAATGTTTTGTAGATGGATGAGACCAAACTATAACTTCATGGTCACACCAGATACTGAAAGCACATGGTTCACATACTTTTAACACTCACAAATGTAATATGTAATGTTGGATTATTTTCCTCCATAAATAAATGAGCAAATATAATAGTTTGTCTCATTTGTTTAACTAGGTTCTCTTTATCTACTTTTAGGACTTGTGTGAAAATCTGATGATGTTTTACGTCATATTGATGCAGAAATGTAGAAAAAATAGTTCACAAACTTTCAAGCACCACTGTAGATGAACTAACGCTGCACTCACTTGCATGCACCTAAAACTCAGGTCCTCTACTAAAATCCTCAGATCTTGAGGGTAGGGATGCACCGATACCAGATTTTTGAAAACCGAGTAAAAGTACAAGTACTTACATTAAAGTACTTGCCGATACCAAGTACCGATACAAGTACTAATTTATTTATTTTTAAATCATTCTAATTAACTTAAACTGTTTATTTTCATTAGACACTTCAAACATAAATAAACAAAGTACATTACTACAGTATTGGTAATCTGTACAGGGCTTAAACTTAAAAAAAATCCTGAGCCTGAAACTTTTTTGTGTTGTTGATCAAATAAAATCGTAACATTTTGCCAACGTTTATTAAAAATGCTCTCTGAAAAGTGCAAACTGTTTTTAAACAATTCAGCTTCAAGTAACAAGCAAGTGTATTTTAAAGGGTTAAACATCTATGTTTACCTACATAAGTAACTTGATTCAATAACTACTGTAGTTTAGAGAGCAACAAGACCCAGTTGAATGCATGCAGCTCAAAAACCTGTTTTATTTAACTACAGATTTTATTATTTTATTTAACTTTACTTATTCATGTTCCCCAGATTGAAAATCAACCTTCTTATTTCAGCTGTCACCCCAGCTGTCACTGAACTCCGTTCAATCCTGCAGGAGCCTCTGTCAGATGGGAGGGGAGGGGGGATTGTTTATGTGTTCAACAGTGTGTGTGTGTGTGTGGGGGGGGGCTGCGCTTTGATTCGCTGCACCCCCCACATCAACACAGAGTCCTGCAGCCAACGGAGTTTGTTGCAGCTCACGCGCGCACACACAGAAGACCTGCTCTGTCTTTTTTCCGGTCGCTCATTTGAAACACGTACCTTGCGCTCTGTCACTCGAAAGGGAGGACTCAGAGGAGGAGCAGACACGCAGGAGGAGAATGCCGCGGTGCGTCAACCATAAACACAGAGGCGACACTGTAAACGCATTTCGCCGCACGGCACAGTGCACGCGCAGCGCGCGCGCTCCAGCCTGCGGACCAAAGCGCGAGTCTCCTTCAGAGGAGGAGCAGACACACAGGAGGAGAACACCGAAGCCGCACGGCTCAGTGCGCGCGCAGAGATATATATATATTTTTTACAAGTTTGGACATACTTTCAGCCAGGGCTTAAAGAATGTCCAAACTTGTACAAAAAAAAAAAAGTTTTACATTTGAACTCTTACATAGTCAATGAAATGAAATGAAACTGGTATCGGTCCTGTAGTATCGGAGCCCTTATATGAGTACGAGTACGAGTAAACGCACGTGGTACATCGGTGCATCCCTACTTGAGGGTATGCAGTCCTTTCTCTCAGTTTGGCTCAATAAATTGGCTTAGACCAGTTTATACCCTCAGGCCAGATTCTATAACATCAGTAGCATTGAGTCATGCACACAATAATGACAAGTTTATCAATTACTTCATACCTAAAAGAGCACATACGAGTGGAAATATGTCTAATATAAAAAGTAATCTGTAAAACCTGGAAAATTAAAAATATTGCCCATATCTCTGTAGTGGAATTTATGTGTGTTATCTGAAATATAACATGCTAATAATTTTTCAGGCTTAAGTTCATGCAAGGGATGAACAGTGTACACTTGTTTGTTAAATTTCTGCAGCCATCAGGGCTTGTAGACAAATGTCTGTTTTGTTCAAAACACACTCAAAGCACATTCACTTACATACACATACACATACACACACTCACACATACACACACACACATAGATACACACACGTAGTTTATATAAATACAGTATCCAGATACACATTCTCTCAGGGTCGCACTCACTCCCAGACCTTGCTCTCTGTTTGACTGTGCGTTCTCGAAGCTTCAAAATAAAATCATTAAAGACCATTCCTGATTAGAAATGTTTATTTCACGTGTTTTTCAGCATTTGTTTAACAGTTTTTCCACAACACCTTCTTGCTCCAGCAAACTATTCCTCTGCTTGCATCGTTGGCCGGTGGCAGACATTTTGAACCCCTGATTCATTAAGCAGTGCATACATAGTCAGTGTGAGACTGTTTTATCACAAAAGGAAGAGAATATTTGTCACCTCTTGACAGGTATTGGAACATGCAACCACTTTGCTGTTAAAATTAGGTCACAGTTCATGACTCAACAGACGCATGGGAGCCAAGATGGTGTAGTGGCAGAGCTTTCGACTTGGGACCCGAAGGACGCGGGTTCGCGCCCCGGCCACTACACACCTTGGGGTGTCTATGAGTGCACACCTAATTCTCCAGCTCCCCGGGCGCTTTCTGGCTGCTCACTGCACCACCTGGTGGTGGTTGGGTTAAATGCAGAGACGAATTTCGTCTGTGTATGGGAAACATACACAGATGACAGACAAAGACATTATTATTATTATTATTATTAACAAGTCATTGTTTGAGGCCGACTACCATATTAGAGCAGTATAGTCTGGTCTAGAGGGGTATAATCTGGTCTAGAGGGGTATATTCTGTTCTAGAGGAGTATAGGCTGGTCTAAAGGGGTATACAGGTAGTCCCCGACTTACGAGCGCTCTGACCTACGAGGTTCCGGACTTACGAGCTGGCGAATTTTTGGAAAAAACGCAAAAAATACCGAGTTTTTCTGTGTTTTTTCACCACAGTTCGTTAGCTAAACATGTGGACACACGTTTCCGATCATTTTTATGCACTCATAAGCAGTTTTTCGATGAAAAACGAGTGTTTGTAGTCGCGCTAGCAAAACCGTTCCAACTTACGAGCGAAATTCCGGACTTACGAGACACGTGGCGGCCGTTCCAAGTTACGAATTTTCGCTTTACGAGCGCCTCGGAGGAACAGAACTCGCTCGTAAGTCGGGGACTACCTGTATTCTGTTCTAGAGGGGTATGGTCTGGTCTTCTCGTGCGTGAGTTTTCTCCGGGTACTCCGGTTTCCTCCCACAGACCAAAAACATGCATGTTAGGCTGCCTTCAGGCCCAAGCCTCCCTTGCAAAAGAGATCTGTGATCTCAATGGGATTTGCCTGGTTAAATAAAGGTTAATAATAATAATAATAAAAGTCTGGTCTAGAGGGGTATATTCTGTTCTAGAGGGGTATTGACACGGTTCTGTTTTCTTGCACCTCTGTTTGTCCGTGCCATCATCCACAGCTGATTCTCATTCTAATCACCCCAGGTGCTCCTCACTGTCTCGTTAGTGTCAGTATTTAGACTGTGTTTTCACTCCTTTGGCATCCGGGCTTTTTCCTTCCACGGTGGCTCGCCCGTGAGTCAGACAAAACTGCCCAGCGGGACAAGGAAGAGCGGGAGCAAGAGGAGGCGAAGCTCGTCATCCGATGGGGCAGCTGTCAGCTGGAGGAGTCCAGATCTGCCCAGACAGACAGAGAGAGGGAGGAGAAAAAGAATCCGTTTTGGGGAACCCATCTGGCTATCAAGCCTAGGTCCTCAGCCTCACAGCCTCTCCATCCTTCTCCACCTCGCCTCGCCACTCCACCTCGCTGCCCACCTCCTCTTTGCTCTTCACCTGGCTGCCCCAAGCAATCGTCAGAGAGAGGGGGCCAAACCGCTGTTCTTCCCCGAGCCCAACGCAAAAAGGGGAGAACCTCGCCACCAGAGGAACAGCCCAGTTCTCGCTCTCTGGATGAGTGAGGGTGGAGGTCGCTGGGGGAAAGGAACTCATGCCCCCAACTGCTGGAGGAGCAGTACAACCCTCCCTCTCTGGAGGAGCTGGAACGTTGGCAGGCAGCTTTGGTGGCAAAGTACTTGGGTCCGCCCATCAGCGAGGAGGTCCAGACAGACTCTCCTCACTCCTGCCCGCCTGAAGATGTTGCTGCAGCTTTAACTCCTCCACCATCTGCAGCAGCTTTAACTCCTCCACCACCTGCGGCAACTCTGACTCCTCCACCTGTTGCAGCTCTGACTTCTCGCTGCCGCAGTGAGAGGTCGACGTGGGACCCAAGCCTTCTCACTGCCTGATCCGGCTCTTCTGGTCTCACCGCCTGATCCGGCTCTTCTGGTCTCACTGCCTGATCCGGCTCTTCTGGTCTCACCGCCTGATCCGGCTCTTCTGGTCTCACTGCCTGATCCAGCTCTTCTGGTCTCACCGCCTGATCCGGCTCTTCTGGTCTTGCTGCCTGCAGACCTCACGCCGGACTCGCCGCCTGCAGACCTCATGCCGGACTCGCCACGTGCAGACCTCACGCCGGACTCGCCGCCTGCGGACCTCATGCCGGACTCGCCACGTGCAGACCTCACGCCGGACTCGCCGCCTGCAGACCTCACGCCGGACTCGCCGCCTGCAGACCTCATGCCGGACTCGCCACGTGCAGACCTCACGCCGGACTCGCCGCCTGCGGACCTCACGCCGGACTCGCCGCCTGCGGACCTCACATCGGCTGACTCGACGCCTGCAGACTTGATGGCTGACTCGACGCCTGTAGACTCGACGGCTGACTCCTCGCCTGCTGACTCCTCGACGGCTGACTCCTCGCCTGCAGACTCGACGGCTGACTCCTCGCCTGCCTCGACGGCTGACTCCTCGCCTGCAGACTCGACGGCTGACTCCTCGCCTGCAGACTCGACGGCTGACTCCTCGCCTGCAGACTCGACGGCTGACTCCTCGCCTGCAGACTCGACGGCTGACTCCTCGCCTGCAGACTCGACGGCTGACTCCTCGCCTGCAGACTCGACGGCTGACTCCTCGCCTGCAGACTCGACGGCTGACTCCTCGCCTGCAGACTCGACGGCTGACTCCTCGCCTGCAGACTCGACGGCTGACTCCTCGCCTGCAGACTCGACGGCTGACTCCTCGCCTGCAGACTCGACGGCTGACTCCTCGCCTGCAGACTCGACGGCTGACTCCTCGCCTGCAGACTCGACGGCTGACTCCTCGCCTGCAGACTCGACGGCTGACTCCTCGCCTGCAGACTCGACGGCTGACTCCTCGCCTGCAGACTCGACGGCTGACTCCTCGCCTGCAGACTCGACGGCTGACTCCTCGCCTGCAGACTCGACGGCTGACTCCTCGCCTGCAGACTCGACGGCTGACTCCTCGCCTGCAGACTCGACGGCTGACTCCTCGCCTGCAGACTCGACGGCTGACTCCTCGCCTGCAGACTCGACGGCTGACTCCTCGCCTGCAGACTCGACGGCTGACTCCTCGCCTGCAGACTCGACGGCTGACTCCTCGCCTGCAGACTCGACGGCTGACTCCTCGCCTGCAGACTCGACGGCTGACTCCTCGCCTGCAGACTCGACGGCTGACTCCTCGCCTGCAGACTCGACGGCTGACTCCTCGCCTGCAGACTCGACGGCTGACTCCTCGCCTGCAGACTCGACGGCTGACTCCTCGCCTGCAGACTCGACGGCTGACTCCTCGCCTGCAGACTCGACGGCTGACTCCTCGCCTGCAGACTCGACGGCTGACTCCTCGCCTGCAG
>JBBPBX010019163.1:0-13078 GCA_038048925.1 Garcialebias charrua
TATATATATATATATATACTGTATAATTATTAGTGCTGCTTAGCACTTTAACAATCATCTTCCTCAGCACTTCGAAAGCTCTTTTCACTGCACACAGTTTAAATGTCTCTTAACAATCCAAGATACTCACAGCAGGAAGTGCAAAGAAAGCCACGCCAATCATACTGAACGCAGCTCCGAGCATGCGCCCGTTCCAGGTTTTGGGAACTTTATCACCATAACCGATGGTGGTGAGAGTGATCTGGTGAAAGAAGTAAAAACGTTTTTATTTTTTATTTTATTTAGCTACATCTATGATATATAGTAAACACCAGTGGAGAACTACAGGGAGTAAAACACGTCACAAAACTTTAGAACGTCAAGAAAATACAGCAGATCTCTGTTTTTTTTATTTTTTATCTTACCAGTCCCCACCAAAGAGCATCAGCATAAGTCTCAAACTCTTCATTTGACTCCTTTTCCACAGAATAAACCAAGAAAGAAGCCAAGATGAGGCACAGAAAGCCAATATACCAGGCTGTGATGAGCTCCTGCAGGGGAAAACAATACAGTGAGCACCAGCGAATCCAAAGTAATAAGGGTTGTCAAGGCTACCTCGCAGAGACAGCAATACAGCCTCCGTTGACTTGTAAAAACATCCATCCCATAATAATACTGGACAACAGCAAGTGAGCCCCATAAACGTTTTCATTTCCCTCAGCTCCAAACATGCTACAGACTTCCTGTCGCTCCATGTAAAATCACATACATGCAAATGCAATTAATTTTTTCAACACTTCATTAGTTCAAGCACATGAGCTCATTTTGAAGCTCATTAAACTAAAACTGAAGAAAATGTTTCCTCTTTGTGGCAGAATTAATGTGTTACAGTAAATAAATTCAGCATGACAGCAGAGGTTTTAACATCAAGTGCATGTTAAGACAGCTTTGAACTTGTTTCATTTGGAGTTACTTAATCTTAACTACTATGTGACTGTCTTTGTTGCACAATACTGGAATCAATTCAAGCTTCTCAGTAACCATTTCCTCAGTTGATGCAGGCCAAATAAAATCTCAGTGATGTGGCCAAAGAAGATCTAATCATTCATTTGGTTTTCGCACACATCATAACTTTTGATCTAATGACTCTCTGATCAAACCTCTAATGAAGAAACAGAAGCAGGGGTGGAAGTAACGGATTACAAATACTCACATTTCTGTAATTAAGTAGTTTTTTTGGGGGGTACTTGTACTTATATGAGTATTTCTTTCAAGTGTCTAATTTTACTCATACTGAAGTACAATTTAGACCATGTAATCTACTTCGCTACTTTTAAAATCAGAAGTTGCTACTGAGCACGACCGCAATTTGAATTACGGTAATATTCAAACCGTTCAATGGTAATATTCAAACCGTTCATCTGCATCTTTGTGCCAATAAGGCTCTCAGATCAAGAGTCGTTTATGGAATGAAGATTTGGAGGAAAAGCCAAAATGGAGACGGACACCGTCAACAGAAAAAAATGACGAGGCAAAAGCTGAGGACGAGTGCCCGTGGTCGTACCTGGAGGAATTTTTCATGTAACGAGGGTGAAAAGGAGTCAGCGTCCATATACAAACTTTGTTTGATCTCTACGGTGATAGCAGCTTACAAGACTTCAGCGTCTAATCTCAATAAACATATTGTAGTATACGAGGTTTTACACCTGTAGAATATTGCTGCTTTATAGTTTGTATGTGTGGGTTATTAGTTTGTCTAAGTATGCAAAGATATTAGATATTGTCACTGCCATCGGTTTAAGCAGTGTAAAATTACTTGTACTTGAAAATTTCTATACTCTTTCCACCTCTGCCGAGAAGTGACCAGTCAAAGTGGAATAAATGTGAAGGATCACCTTGCTGTGGGCGTAAACTACAGATCCCAGCAGCTTCCAGGTTCCTCCGCGGCGGTCCATACGCAGCATGCGCAGGATCTGCAGGAACCTCAAACTTCTGATGGCCGAAGTGGCAAAAACATTCCCCTGAGATCCTGCTGCCAGCACGGACACTGACGCAATCAGCACCATAATGTCTGTAAACATAGACCGCACAAACAAACACTTAAAAGCTGGAGATATATTTTTTTCCAAATCCTATCAATTTAACTAAATTTTACTTTGAGCATCATGAATGTTTTTTTTAAGTCAAGATTACCTGAAGTACAGTAATATTTGTCAGTCTCAAAATGTGCTATTGTACAAGTAAAGGTTTCTATGGATGCCAATTTGCACCACTTGTGTTTTAAAATAAAATTCTAATTTACATTCATGAGATACTACCTTAAATGACTCTTAGCATCAAATAATTACAAGATACTATGCTGCACTCAAGATAGCATGTCAAAATAATAACTTAGCATCTGCTTATTACAATTTAGCGTTTTAAAATCAAGACTAAGCATCTCATAATCCCATCTTTTCCATCATAATGAGATGCTCAGTTAGAACTTAGAAAAGTAAGAGAAGTTTAAAAAAAAATTAGTGATAGCGTTGCACAACTGTGAGATTATGAGAAGCTAAATCTGAGTTATCTGGACAATCATACCCTGATGCATGCTCAATAATCCAGGTAGAAAAATCTAAAAAAAGCTAAGTGTGGTCCTCTGGACATTCAAAAAACAAAACAACCATACTGGGCCTTCCTCAAAGCAGAGAAGAAACCCAAACAGGACTCCAGCCAGCCATCAGGTGAAAAGAAGGAACCCAGACCCAGACCAGTGGTCATTCTGTATGCTGCGGGAGTTTCAGAGACATTGAGACATTTATTTTCTAAACACAACATCCCAGTGGCTTTTAAACCCCAAAATACATTACGGCAAAGACTGGTTCATCCCAAAGATCCAGTCCCCCGGCACAAGAGTAATATTGTGTATGTTGTTCAGTGTCAGGAGGGTGATCAGTCTTATATCGGGGAAACTAAACAGCCACTGGCCAAAAGGATGGCCCAGCACAGAAGATCAACATCATCAGGTCAGGACTCTGCGGTCTACACTCATCTCCAGGCCAGCGGTCACTCTTTCAGGGATGAAGATGTTCACATCCTTGATAGAGAGGAACGATGGTTTGAGAGAGGAGTAAAGGAGGCCATCTTTGTGAAAAGAAACCGTCCATCATTAAACAGGGGTGGAGGCCTCTGGGTTCAACTGTCCCCCTCTTACAATGCTGTTATTGCTAGTATCAGTCAGCCCTCTGTGAATAGCAAACAACCATCAGGGTGCTAATGATCCATTGTTAGGCTAATGGTCCTCCTTGATCATGTGAGCAGCTGGTTTCGGCTGTCAGCAGCAAACTGGTTGATCCACTTAGCATCTCAGACTGAGGAAGTCTTTCGGACGAAAGATGAAACGTTTCTACAAAAATTTTTTGTTATTTGTTTTGTTTTTTTGAATGTCCAGAGGACCAGACTTAGCTTTTTTAGATATCTAGACAATCAGTTACAATTGTTGACCTGAACAACAGAAATCATTATTCTGAGATAGCATCTCATATTGTCATGCTGGTCATATTTCAAGATAATTTTTCATGACTGTGACTCAGAAGTCTTGTTTTTCCCTCTATGGAATGATGTGAATGAGTTTCCATACTTTTCGAAAAGGAAGGAAATAATATATTTAAGTGAACCTCTCCCAGAAAAGCAGGGTCAAAAGCAGCGACCGGCAACGAAACACGACCCATACGTGTTTTCTCACCTATGACACAGAAAGGCTTCCTGGCAAATTTTAGCCTCCCCCTCCATCCTCTGTATCGACAGCAACACCCAGCAGCCCAAATGCGCACGATGTACTCTACTCCGAACACAACGATGGTCACAAATTCCTGCAAAACAAATCAAAACAGGCAAGCTTCTTTCTTTCTTTCTTTCTTTCTTTCTTTCTTTCTTTCTTTCTTTCTTTCTTTCTTTCTTTCTTTCTTTCTTTCTTTCTTTCTTTCTTTCTTTCTTTCTTTCTTTCTTTCTTTCTTTCTTTTATTTGTTCATTTCAACTTTAAAACACAAACAAATATATTTACAAAACCATATTAAGAAGAAAAAAAAATTAAAATGAAAGGAAGCAGAAGAAGAAAAAATCTTATAATATCTGCCCCTTTTTAAACAAAATCAATTCAAACAATCAATTTTAAACAATAATTATCCGTGAACTAATTCTGTAACTTATTACAATTCACAAATATATGGTACTTATAATTTTCACCATTTATATATTTTTTTCAAGAGTTCACTCTTAATCATTCTCTTAAATATAAACACAGACTTAGCCTTTTTGACATTACTATCCAAACCATTCCACAGACCAATGCCCTGTATTAAAGTAGACCTACTCCTAAAACTTGTTCTGTAACGTGGTTTAACAAAAATGTCTGTTCCCTTGAGGTTATAACTGCTTTCCCTTTTTACAAAATGTTTTTGAATATTCGGAGGTAGTGTTAGATTCTGTGCTTTATACATTAACAAAATAATATTATATTCCACCAGATCATAGAACTTCAATAGTTTCATTTTAGAAAACAATATATTTGATGGATGACAGTAATGCACTCTTGTTATGATTCTTCTCCACCATAACCCTCAGCACTGGCTCTCCTCAAGGATGTGTGCTGAGCCCCCTTCTGTTCACTCTGCTCACATATGATTGTACAGCCACACTTCCAGGCTGTCATATTGTTAAGTTTGCAGATGATACAGCGGTGGTGGGATGCATCACAAACAATGATGAGTCCAGCTACAGACAGGAGGTGGAACACCTGGAGAGCTGGTGCAAAGAGAATAATCTTCACATGAATGTGAAGAAGACAAAGGAGATGATTGTGGACTTCAGAAGGAATAAACACACCCACGCCCCACTGAAAATAGGTGGATCTGCAGTGGAAGTGGTCTCCAGCTACAAATACTTGGGTGTACACTTGAATGATAACCTCAGCTGGAGCAACAACACCACCAGCCTGATCAAGAAAGGTCATCAGAGACTCTACTTCCTCAGACGACTGAGACGTGCTGGTCTGAGCAGCCCAGTTCTCACCTCGTTCTACAGGTGTGCAGTGGAGAGCGTCCTGTGCTCCAGCATCAACGTGTGGCATGGAGGCTGCACAGTTGAAGAGAGGAAAGCTCTACAGAGAGTGGTGAAGGCTGCACAGAGGTCTGTCGGAGTCAGTCTCCCCACCATCACAGACATTTACACCTCCAGATGCAGGAAAAGAGCCACCTGCATCATGAAAGACCTCACTCACCCAGCACACTCACTCTTTGCCCCACTCCCCTCAGGACGGAGGTTGAGGAGCATCAAATGTAGAACCACTAGACTGAGGAACAGCTTCTACCCTGAGGCTGTTAGACTCATGAATAAATAAAAAAATAAAATAAAAATAAACACTGCAAAATATCACATCATGCTGATGCTGATCTGTTTTCTTGTTGCTGTGTTCATCTGTGACCATCTGCTCATACAGACTCATGTTCGTGCTGCTGTTTATAATGATGTTTTTCCACTATATTAGGGCTTAGTGTATTACTAGTTGATGTTTTTCTTAGTTAATTCTAGATGTTATTACTGTTTTTCTCTTGCATTTGTTGTTGGATGTAACTGGGACCCCGTGTACATAATCTCGTTTTCATCACATGTACCACATGCGGTGCAAATGACAATAAAGACTCTCTGACTCTGACTCTCTCTCTGACTCTTATAGCTCTTTTCTGTAAGATAATAATACAGTAGGTTGTGTTATAGTTCTGCACGCTGTTCCCCAAACATCAACACAGTAATTCAAATAATAATAATAATGTCTATTCCTGTCATCTGCGTATGTTTCCCATACACAGACGAAATTCGTCTCTGCATTTAACCCAACCACCTACCAGGTGGTGCAGTGAGCAGCCCGAAAGCGCCCGGGGAGCTGGAGAAATAGGTGTGCACTCATAGACACCCCAAGCTGGGTAGTGGCCGGGGCGCGAACCCGCGACCTTCGGGTCCGTAGTCAAAAACCCTGCCACTAGACCATCTTGGCTCCTCATAATGTGGTACAATTATTGCATTATACAGCAAATACAGGACTTTATCGTTCAATAAGTCTTTTACTCTGTATAATACAGCCGTGGATTTAGATATTTTTGTTTTAACAGAATTTATGTGCTGCTTCCAAGACAGTTTATCATCAATAATTATTCCCAAAAACTTTACCTTTTGTAGAACAGACATCTTCCAAAGGCTTCCTGAGGGATGTTTTTAAAAGTTTTAGGATAGATTTAGAGCTTGTCATGGGGGAGGTTCCCTTTCAGTTGGTCTCTCGATGCAACATACTTGCTATGGGAATTGCGCCCCCGCGCGATTACTTGAAGGAATACATTCACGCCTTTTACGGCAGGGGGCGTCACCCCGCGCCAGAGGTACCGCCTTTTAGGTACTTAAGCGGCTGACGCCCCTCCATCTTTCTCTTTTTGCCCTTCACCTCGCAAAACCTGAACTACCTCTCTTCGCGGGACTTCTCTGCTGCTCCATCGCTCAACCTGAGGTGAGCTCACTCCCTGCACAGAGCGCACAGAGAAATTTTCCCTGCGTACTGCTGGACTAGCGAAAGCTAGTCCAGCACATTTCTAGCCTCAGCCACAAGCGCCCATGCTCCTTCCTCTCTCACAATTCCTCGACGTGGAAGGCATGGATCAGGTAGGAATAGCCAACGCGCCTCAGATTGAGGACACACTGGCGTCCCACCTAGCTCCCAAGTCATCAGGAACAAAACATACTCTCCCCAGCAAAGCTTGCAAAGCCTCAGCGTCGCTTCTCGGGAAGTGCTACAGAGCTCAAGGACTCGCGGCACGCGCCATGAACGCGTCCGCGATGATGCAGGCTTACCTCGCGGAAAAACTCCAACAACTGCAGGTAACCTCGGATAAGCAAGCTGCTGCCGACTTACTGGATGAAGCCCGCAGAGCAACAGATTTCGTTCTCCGTATGATGGGGACAACTGCTGTCGCTCAGGGCAGAGGTATGGCGGAAGTGGTCATCGCGATCCGCCACCTGTGGATGACGCTGACGGATTTACCGGAGGGACAAAAGGTGCCTTTTCTCCACCACTCGATAGAGGCGGAGGGACTTTTTGGTCAGACTTTGGAGCGAATCCAGACCAAGCTGGACCAAAGGCGCAGGCAGGCTGAAGCTCTCAGGGTGGGCATTCCTCGTCGGAGTTTCGCCCCCCCCCCCAGAGAGCCTGCTGGAGGCAGACCTGCACAGCCGCGGCACCGCTCGACGACGCGTGCGCCACCGCAGAAGCGGCCAGCATACGAGGAAGAACCTCGGCAGAGACCCTGCCGAGCCAACCTCGCTCCGAGCACGCATGGAGCAAAAACAGGTTTGTCCCACACCAAGCGAGCAGGCATAGGGCCTCCTCGGCGAGCCGGGACACTCGTCAAAAACGTACCTGATGAACCAGGCCCACGTTCACATTTTATACGACCTCCCGCCCACGCGGTAACGGGAATGTTTGTACCTTGTTCAGACTTTATTTGTAGCAATGTACAAATGGCTGATAATTATGTTGCATGCACAAACCATGTTCTCCCTGCTGTGAGTGACATTAAATCATGTATGTTGTTGCACATGAGCATGAATAAAACTCATAAAACAACACATCCTTGTTTTATTGATGATAAAAAAAACACACCAACACAAATAATGTCAACAGTACGGGCCTCCCTGGCCTGTCAGCCGTCATAAAGGGGGGGCCACATCCCCCTCCCTCACAGCTCATGGGGTGTCAGTCTTTTCAATAAGCCCCAGCAGGGTACCTCAGGTCCTGTCTCCAGTGGACAGACCCAAAGGCGTCTGCAAACAGACCCTCCACATTTCGCGAAGACAGGTGGGAGAGGGAACGTGTTCCAGTCCCCGCTCCATGGTGAGCAAGGGACCGGCCAATACACTAACCAGACGAACATGTGACATGTTCGCACCACAGGAGAGCACGTCGGATGCTCCAAGGCAGGCACAAATTTCACACTCTCAAAACAGTCGCTATGATCGCGTTACTGTGTGTGTAAACGGATCGGAGTCGAACCAGAATTTTCCTCCTGATTTTGAAAGGAAACTGGGCTCCTTATTAACAAATTATCTTGAGTCTGCCGGTCACAAAGGACCATCCCCACGTTCACACGTTGCAGCTGCCCCTTTATTATTCATGAAGGACATGCAACGCTCGAGCGGTAAAAGAGCAGCACGTGACTTTCCTCACAAAGCTGCATCAAACTTGATCCCACACGACAGTATCCCACTGGGTGAGACACCAATTGGAATTAGGAGATCTGCTCGTTTACAAAACAGCAGCCCCTCAATCCAATAAATCCTATTTTGGAGGGAAATAATAGTTTTCCTGTTCCGACTCAACCTATTAAAATTAATAGACTTCATCTGTCTTCGAGGAGACTCGATCAGGGCAGTCTGTTAACACATCAACGTGGAGGCCCACTCCTCAAAGGCTCACTTTTAGGAAGTTGCAGTCTAGCCGCTTAAGCCAGGAACTGGAATTAATTCCAGCCGGTTAGCTGAAAAGGACAGGCTGATGGCTTCGGGCTTACCAGATAATGTGGTGAAAACCATACAAAATGCCCGTGCCGGGTCAACACAGTCTCTATATGCAGAAAAGTGGCGCATCTTTGAAGCCTGGTGCTCAGAAAGAAATATAATTTCTTAAGCTTGCGACTTGGCTCAACTACTAACTTTCCTTCAGGATTTACTGGAAAAGGGTCGTTCTTATTCAACGATTAAAGTGTTCCTTGCAGCTATCTCTGCTTGTCACGAGGGCTGGGGACACAGGACTCCTGGAGCACATCCAATCATAATGAGATATATGAAAGGTGTGCTTCGAACCAAGCCACCCAGCAGGACCTTGACCCCTGGTTGGGATCTTGGCCTGGTCTTGGGGGCTCTTTGCGACCCACCATTCGAGCCTCTGAGCGAGATTAAGATAGATCTTCTATCTTATAAAACTGCTCTTCTCCTGGCTCTTTGCTCGGCGAAACGCGTGGGTGACCTCCACGCTCTATCTGTACATCCGTTATGTACCATATTCGCCCCTGACAGGTCAAAGGTCACTCTGAGGCCTAATCCCGCTTATACTCCCAAGGTCTTGACCTTCAACCATAGGAGTCTAGACTTTGACCTCTCCTCCTTCCCACCTGCCCTTGTACTTACTCGGGAACAGGAGAGACTAAAGGCTCTCTGCCCTGTAAAGGCTTTACGCACTTACATACAGAGAACAGCCGAATGGAGGAAAACAAACCAACTGTTCGTCTGCTTTGCCGCACCTGCTACAGGAAAGGCCCTATCAAGACAGCGCCTCTCACATTGGGTGACGGAGGCCATTAAAAGGGCGTACGGTAGCAAAGGTCAACAAGTGCCCCCTGGAGTGCATGCTCACTCAACTAGGGGCTTGGCCACTTCCTGGTCATTGTTCAAGGGCGTGCCAGTTGCAGACATTTGCGCTGCTGCGAACTGGAGCTCATTAAACACTTTTGCAAAGTACTACAGTTTGGATGTTACTGCATGTGATGTCACTCAGGCTGTTCTTTCTAATACACAATAGAAAGTAGCTTTGAGATGCCTACTGGTCAAAGGCAGACGGTCACACTAGCAGGCATTTTACTGAGCATTTCAAGGGCGTGAATGAATTACGTTCCCATAGCAAGTATGTTGCACCGAGAGACCAACTGAAAGGGAACTGAAAGTTATGCACCATAACTCATGTTCCCTGAAGGAAGGGAACGAGGTGCAACATAGCTGGCCCTTTTCAATGCTGAAAGCTCGGTGAAGTGCAATTTTGGAGAAAGATGGAGGGGCGTCAGCCGCTTAAGTACCTAAAAGGCGGTACCTCTGGCGCGGGGTGACGCCCCCTGCCGTAAAAGGCGTGAATGTATTCCTTCAGAAAATTGCGAGGGGGTGCAATTCCCATAGCAAGTATGCTGCACCTCGTTCCCTTCCTTCAGGGAACATGAGTTATGGTGCATAACTTTCAGTTTTTTTATTCTAAAAGAGAATAGTTTGCGAAACAGCCTTAATGTCTGAGATTTAGTTGAAGAAATGCATGCAGCTGCCTTACTCCTTTCCCCAGGCTAAGAAACTAATTCCTTTAATGGTCTTGCACCACCTTTGTTAAATGGATTTCTTTTTTTTTGTGGTCAGATATACTTTAATCAGCTTTATTGGACTGTATTGGCTTGCCTGCTTGCTGCGAGTCTATGGGATCAAATAACAATCATCATCCTATAAATGGAGGGGGTAGGGGGTTGGCTGAGGTATGTGTATGGCAGCTTTTAACAGGATTTGTTTGAGTGGTAGCCTACAAGCTCGGACTTCGAAGACTCCTGCAGCAGACGGTTAAAACGCACAATGTGATACGTACCAAGATGTACAAGGCGTTCTCTGACTTGTCTTTGTGCTCTTTGATGGTAGCAAAGACTGAGAGTATGAGGCAGGAGAAGACCAAGAAGAAGCTGGAAGAGATGAAAGGAAGGTTTTTACGGGATATAACGCAAAGCTTTTTATTTACAAGAAAAAATGCACACACAGCTCATGTGATGTCAGGGAAAAGGGACTTTATTGCTGTTTACGTATAATAGTCAAAAGACACTTGATGCCCAGCGTGCGGCATCCAACTTGTCAAAACACTTGTCAGTTTACCAAAACATTTTAAACATTCCCATCCATCCAACCATTTTCTACTGCTTACAGTACTCATGTTCGGTCGCAACATGTCTTTGAGAGAAACGACCTCCCTCTCCCCAGTGAAACTGTCCAGAAGCTCCTGGAGGATCCCAAGGGGTTCACAGGCCAGAGAGGAGATGTAATCCAACAAGTTCTGGGTACACCCTGAGGTCTCTTCCCAGTGGGACATGCTTGGAAAACCTCAAAGAAAAGGCGTCCAGCATCCTCACACGTCAGCTGACTCCTTTTGATGCGAAGGAGCAGCAGTTCTACTCTGAGCTGCTCCTGGATGACGGAGCTCTAACGCTGAGCCCACACAGCCGACAAAGGAAGCTCATGAGTCATTTCAGCCACTTTTTATTTTTTGTTTTCATTTATTCATTTCATTTCCATTAAAAACACAAATACATTTTCAAAAAACAAAAAAAACATAAGATGAAAGGAAGCAGAAGAATAAATGTTCTTATCATATCTGCTCCCTCTTAAACAAAATCAATTCAAACTATCAGTTCAAACAATAATCATTCATATATAATACAGCAAAATAATTAACTCATCAAAATTTCACGTTTAACAAAATAGACAATCAGTTATCTCTTTCCAACAAAATAGATTGGATCTTTTTCTTATATATTAACATTGACTTTACTAACTTTACATCATCCTCCAAACCATTCCACAGACCCATTCCCTGTTATTATAGTAGACCGACCTGGTCCTATACTTAGGTTTAACAAAAATATCTATTCCCTTCAAATTATAACAACTCTTCCTTTTTTATAAAATATGCTTGAATGTTTGATGGTAGCAAGCGATTCTGAGCTTTAAACATACCCGTATTTTCCGGTGTATAGGTCGCACCTTTTTATGTTTTTTTTTTCAAGGCCTGCGACCTATACTGTACTCAGGTGCGACCTATACAGTATATGGCTTGTTATCACTTTCGGTGAAACAATTTTTTTAAATCCAGCTCATTTCACAATTACGTTCATTTATTAAGGAAAAGTTCAGCTCAGACATATATTTGCTATAATTTTTATCAAACAAATAATTGTTTTTAAGTGTTAATCTTCTTAAAAGCCTTGCTGTGCGCTCCTGGGGCAGACATTTGCAGCAGAACTAAATGTACTGTAGGTGCGACCTATACTCCGGTGCGACCTATACAGTACACCAGAAAATACTGTAAGTATAAGAATATTATAATCCACCGAATCATAAAACTTAAGTAATTTCAATTGACAAAACAGAAGATTGGAAGGATGACAATAACTCTTTCTTGTTATAATTCTTACAGCTCTTTTTTGCAGAATAAAAATAGGCTTTGTTATGGTTTTACATGCTGTACCCCAAACATTGACACAATAAGTTAAATGCGGGACTACAAGTGTATTATAAAGTAAATAAAAAGCATCATTGTTTAATAAGTCCCTTACTCTATACTGCATTGGACTTAGATATTTTAGTTTTTACAAGACTTATACAGTATGCTGTTTCCATGACAGTTTATCATCAATAATTACACCCAGAAACTTTACCTCATTCACTCTACATATCTTAACACCATCAATTTTGAAAGAAAAATCCAATATCTTGTATCCAGGATCTCATTCTTTCAGTCACAATCCAAATATCATGACTATGGTTGAGGGTTGGAACACACACATGTAAATCCAGAGCTAAGTTCCTTTCAGCGCAATGCTTTCTTCACCACAATCAACCGAAGCAACACCCTCATTACTGCAGACAAAACCCCACAATGCAACAATCCATCTCCTACCATACCTCATGACCAAGACACATAGATGTTTAAACTCCTCCCACTGAGGCAATTCCTTTGCCAAATGAATTTAATGTGATCAAAGTGACTTGAAGCTTGGCTGCTGAACACATGAACAGAAAAGCTAACGAGCTGTTAGTGTTTGTAGTGGGGCGTACGCGTACCATCAGCTGGAAGAGCCACCAACCTGCTTCTGAGTGCAGAAGCTCAATAAGCAAAGTGAAAGTATTATTGAAACACTCTGAAGCACACCAGCCATTAGCAGTGATGCTGGTTCTATTGTTATGACAGGTGTTTTCAGGAGGAAAGAAATGTTCAGCAGATGCCGTCTCTAATTTTTTTTATTGTGTAAATTTATTCATTTCAAAGTTAAAATAACACAAAAAAAATAACATTTACAACACCACATAAAAAAAAACAATACATGAAATGAAAGGAAGCAGTAGAAGATAACAGCTATTATGTCTGCCCCTTTTTTAAACAAAATTAATTCAAACAATCAATTCAAACAAAAGTAATCCACAAAAAAATTACACAATAAATTACTCATCATACTCATACACAAAATTTTGATACCAACCAATTTTTTTTTCTCCAGAAAT
>JBBPBX010019163.1:19089-44743 GCA_038048925.1 Garcialebias charrua
TTCGCCCTGGTCTTTGACATGACCAACATTTTATTGACAGATAATTTGCAGGTGTCCTGGGCCTACTCCTGATTAAATAAAGTTCTTGCTTTAGTTTTTATTTTCAGAAAGTTGTACGTTTTGTCTCATGGGCCCACAAAACTTTTCTCTTCAACCCTCTAATGTAATCTTTAACGCAGTGCGGAAGCAGCTGTAGACATTTATTAAGCTTCTCTCTGAGGGAGAGTTACTCATTTTAGGTTCATTCACAACCTCTGGGACTTGAACTCAGTTTGTCCTTGGGCTGAGCTTTGGTCGCCAACCACACCTGTGGTAGAGTTCATTTCACTTCCCTCCATTTGTCCACACTGTCTTACTGCTGGCAGGTAAAGTCCAAACCCTTTACACAAAATGATTTGCTAAGGTTTTACAGCCTAATGATGCCAACTAATGCAGCATAAAAGTCCTCTTTTTTAATTTGGGGTGGTTTAAAAAGCAGAGCTAATTTAACAGATGACTCTTTTTCTTGCTTTAGTGCCAGACCCACTGACTTTGACTTCCTGGCTGTCATTGGTAAAGGGACTTTTGGAAAGGTAAAACTGAAACAGTTTATTATTTATTCCTTTATTTATGACTGAATCTTTTTTTTTTTCTGTATACAGTTTTCTATTTATATGCTCAGACCATATATTCACCCATTCATTTAGTCTCATGTCGTCCAATAAACATGAAGGAAAAAAAGAACAAAAACAACCTGAAACAAATGATAGATAAATTACTGTCAATAGTTAACAGGTACAGTATAGGCTGCAGCAGCAGGGATTTCTTGTGCTGACTTTGTGAGACAGAATAAATAATAATGAGAGGTTTCAAGATGGCGCCCTGCTCTTCAAAGAGGGCATGGCAGTGTGATCAAAACAGGTCGCCCTCTTCGTAAATCATTAACTGTTGAATTCTCTGAGACCTCTGAATGGCATCAAGTCACATCAAAAGTTATTAAAGTTCAAACTCCTAGAGATTGATATATTTATTTATGTTTGTTGTCCTGCTGGATCTTTTAAACCTTGACTCTTAATATTTGAGTTGTCACAAACCTGCATGTGCTCTGGCTTTAGTCTTATCTTTTGTTCTTCTCTCCATGATACTTCAATCTCTGACCTCATATTTCCCGATCATGTTCCTGCTATAATTCAGATTTCTGCAGCTTGTCAACCTGTCAAAACTATTTTACCTTCAGATGTTACTTGAGTACTTCAGCTACTACTAGAAATTGTTTTTGTTCCACAAAGATATATCCTATAAGGCCGACTGTAGACTACTTATTTGCATTCTTGAAATCATGCATCTTTTTTTTTTTTTTGCTTTACTTATATACAGTACAGCCCTTTGGGCCAACTTGTGTGGTTTTCAATGTGCTTTACAAATAAAAATAACAACAACATTGACTTTATTTGTTCAAGTGAGCATCTTAAACCTAAAACTGATCTCAAAAGTAGATTTGTAGGAGAGCCAAAAGGAAGTTGGTGATATAAACTTTCTTTTGTTCATTAAAACGAGACTGTCAGTTTTAACAACAAATAATTTATCTGACATTGTCCATAATAACTGCCTCGTGTGTCAATAGGCCTAATAAATGCTGTTATAAATCCTCTAAAGGTTGCTTACCTTTCAGAAAAATGGCATTGTGTGAAGGTTTAATACTTTCATGGTAAGATTTCCGCCATCAGGTGTTCTGTGTAATTCCTCCTACCCATAATGCATCTGCTTACATTCAGTACTCTTCTTACTTCTTTAAATATGGTCTGAACCTCTTGAAGCCCACTACATGTCCTCTGGACTTTACTCCCATAGTTTTAAGGAAGTTATTGATATTGTTGAACCTTGCCTGCTTTCTTCTAACATTGGCCCTGTCTACACTACTCCAGTTGTTTTTTAAAAACTGATCTTTTCTGCTGTGTTTGCGCCTCGTGTCCAGGCATGAACAAAGCGTTTGATAAGATAAACGCTTGTTTATTCCAAAGCAGTGATTAAAAATATCTTTATACCTGATGTTTTCATGTGGACTGGGTGCTTTTTATGAATAACAATGTCGGAGTCTATTTATACCACTTTGTGCCTGAGAAACAACTATGGAGCAGTTTTACTGATTTACCCCGATCCAGTCGCTGTCCAGTTTTTATCACATGCTGAAAATATTCCAGAGCTTTGTAGTTCTGTGATCCACGAGGCAGCAGGAATGTATTAGCATGACTGAGACGTCTTCTTTACAGTCTGCACTAGGCCTGTCGCAATAAACAATAAATCAATTAATCATACGATGAATGAAAATTATCTACCTCATTTTCATTTACCGGTATCAGTTTTAATGTTTCTTCATGTCTCTTTCTTTCTACTGAAGACACTGGACGACAAAAGGCTCAACTCTGGTGCTCTTCACTGACCCCTCCCTTTCTCTTTTCACTTTAAAATTTGTTTAAACGATCCAAAATCGCATTTTTAGATCGCTAAACGAAGCTAAGCTACGAGCTAAGCTAACAGGCCGACCTCGGGAATAAACCTCTTGGTCGAAGCTCCAAAATTCAAGGTTGAAACCCGTGCCTTCATGTAAAACTTGTTTTTCTCTGCAAAATAAGCTGAGAACTTGTTTAGATTTTTTATTAAAAGCTTTGTGTGAAAAATGCTATGCTAAAGAGCTCAAACCACACGAGCGTCTGCCATTTTGAGAACTGAAAAAAGTAACGAGAGACAGCCCATGTCAAGTCAAGTGGCCTCCCTCCCATTTTTCCTAAAGAGACACGCTGCTTGCTCCCTCAATATCCATCTTTCGGTTCGAACAGTCTTATGCTACCATCCGGTGGTCAAAAAAGGTACAACACTCTAAACAAATTAACCAACATTTCTTTTTAAATCTGACAATAATTACAAATTATTGTCGAATTTCAAACAATTTCGGTCTAAATTAACAAAAAAAATTAAGTTGATATGTTTTGAACTCTGACCTTTGGAAAAAAATCCTGGGCATGATTCAGTCTTGTAATAATATTTACTCTTGTCACCTTTTTTTAATCCTTCGCTGATTTGAAGAAAGTAATTTGTGCTTTAATTTTATTTAATTTTATTTGGAATTTTTCAGATTTACAAGAAATTAAATATTCCATCTTCCTATTTTCCAACCTTTATCAGTTGTGGTCATTTTCAGTTTTTACAAATACACTCATTTACTGTGGAACCCCCTGTACAAACTGATAGAACATTCTTCTTAGTTTTCACTTAGCTTGTCAAATATTCCCAAGAGTATCATAGCAGCTAAATAACCTAAATTAGTAAAGATAAGAATGTACATCAGAACCAGGGGAGTTTACAAGGAGAAAAAGGTAAAGAATAATAATAAAAGGGAGTAAAAATACAGAACAGTATTACATCATTAACCAGTTGTGGGGGAGAAGTCATGACAAAGAAGTTATAAAAATCCGGCTCAGTTGGGATTACATGTTTTATCCACTTGTTCTAAATTCGGTAAAATTGATCTGTTTGGATATTCAGGGTATAGGTTAACTTTTTCATCTTAAATATTTCTAAGGTAATATCCAACCACCCTTCCTATAGGAGGGGTTGGGTTGAGCCATTTTCTAGTAATATCTTTCTTGCTTGCCACTAAGGGGGCCTGCAAGAGTTTCCTGTTCCAGGATAGCAACATCAGCAAAGAGTCACAAAATCGAATGGCATTTCGTTTAGTTTAGTTTTAGTTTAGTTTAGTTTATTTGTTCATTCCATATTTAAAAAACACAAAAAACAATTTACAAAACCACATAATAAAAGTAAACCATACATAACATGAAAGGTGGCAGAAGAAGAAAATAATCTTATCGTATCTGCCCCTTCTTTAAAACAAAAATTAACTCAAAATATCAATTCAGACAACAATCATCTATGAATAATATAACATGACAAATAACTAATCACAATTATTTGGTACATTTGAGATAAATTAATATATGTATCTTTTCAAAAACCAGTTTAAAAAGTTTTATGAATGTCTCTCCAGTAAGGACTCACTTTAGGACACCCCCAGAACATATGGTAATGATTGGCTTCATCGTCTCCAACATATCCATGTCTTATTCTTATATTTGTCCTGCGCTGGTGTCCTAAAGTATCTTACTTTTTTTTTTAGCAGTGCTCTCTCCAAAACAAGGAGCTAGAGGACCACTGAGATCTCCACATATCTTCCCATCTTTCATAATTTGTGCCTTTAAACTAAAAATTTTGCAGTTGAGTCTGCATGCTTCCAAAACTCCTTACAGACACGCACACGTCTCACCTGACAGGTGAAATTATGTTATGGTGTGAGTCGTCTGCCCGTTTTTCATTCATTAGCAGTTTTCTTATCAGTTCTACTCCTCTGTCACCTCTTAAAGGAAGCTGATGGACCTCGGTGGGAAGTATTATCTTGATGTAAAGCTGCACATATTGCTGGCATTTTGTGCTGCGCCTTTCATCTTTCTTACTGGAGTCATGTTTGCTACAATTTTTTTTTAAATCTAAAAATCAAATCAAATCTTCCTTAAGGTAACAACAACAAAGATGTCATTAATTTATTACATGTGGAAAACTCCAATCTATTGCTGAATGTAGGTTAACGGTTAAATAAATTCCCTTTGGCCGTGTATCGCTCCACTTTGCAGTGTTTTCGTTTTATTTTTGCTGTTCTTTTAAAATGTCTGCTTTTATTTAATTGTCATGGTTTTAGACGATCCACGCTTTAGTCAGCACCTGTTTTTCCTCAATATCAGCTGTTCCCACACATCCATCACCTATCTTTTTTTGATGAAATGTCCTGACGGCAGCGTGCCGAGATGCTGGTGCAGAATATTTACAAAACAAAGCACTAACAAACAAACCATCACGCAGGTCCTGCTCGCCAAGCACAAGGCCGACAACAAGTTCTACGCCATCAAAGTGCTGCAGAAGAAAATCATCCTGAAGAAAAAAGAGGTACTTTCTCCTCCGCCACCTTTTTAATCATAGCTGTGAATAATTTCCCACTGTAACACAAATAAAATTACAGCAAATTGCACAATCATAAAAAAAGGTTTTTATTTCAACCAATCAGCTAATTTGTTTTACTTGAATACAGTCAGATTAATTTATTAATTTTTAATCGGAACACAATGTTGCTGCTAATAAGCATGTACTGTATATTAATACAAACCTACAGATTGAAACATGGTGATGATTGAATAAGAGCAGAGGTGGACAACATTATTTTCCAACGGGCCACATCAAGACATTTAAGCGATCAAAGGGCCGCATAAAGAATTGGAAAATAAATGTTCTTTATGACAGATAATCTAGAAAACTATTTAGGCTTTTTCTTATTGTAGCATAGTTAGCATGCTTTATAAAACATGTCTTTCCCATATATTTTACTAGGAATATAAGATATATTCTGTAAACTGGCTAGATGCTTCTGTGGCTCTGTGTAAATCACTACCTGCTCTTTCAAAGGCTTTCTGATGTCAACTGCTTTAAGAATAAAGTAAATACTGTAATTACAAACTTATTTGCAAAAAGTATAATAAACTGGTAGTTGTACAATAGAAATAACTACAAGAACACTGAAAATTACCGTATTTTCCGCCCCATAAGTCGCTTTAGTCCAATTATGTCCAATAAAGAGGAAAAATCCATAAACGTGTCGCACCTCCGTATACGTCGCATCTATTATGCGTCACCACTGACACGTCGCGTATGTTACGCGTCACCGCAAATGGCCACAGGTGCGTGCACGGTAGGACTTTAACAAGATTAACACTTAAAAACAACTATTTGTTTTCTGAAAATTATAGCAAAGATGTGTCTGAGCTTAACTTTTCCTTAATAAATGCACGATCAGCTGGATTTAAAAATTAGTTTTGCTACGTGCACCCGCACGGGTGGGAACGCTGCATTTTTTTTAAATTTAACAAGATAAACAGCTAAAAAAAAAGTTTGCTGACATTATAGTAAAGGTGTATCTGAGCTGAACTTTTCCTTATTAAATGCTCGTAATGGTCAAATCAGCTGGATTTAAATTGTTTTGCTTTGACAATCTTCCAAAAGTGCACGCGCGCTGCGAAAATAAATTATAAATAAATCGACTTTTCGCTCAAACATCTCCTAAAGCTAACTCATTGCAAATGTCCATCCAGTGATCACTTTCTGTAAGTTTCATCAAAATCTGTCCTGTGGTTCTTAAGCTAATTTGCTAACAAACACTGAGGTAACAATATTTCAGACCTCCAGAGAGCAGGAGGCCGGGCTGCGACAGAGTGAGTCCAAGTAGAGGAGGCTGCCGTCGGATACATGAGCTGGGAACGGTCAGTGGACTCTGGAAGTGTCAGAGCTCCAGAGAGCAGGAGGCCGGGCTGCAACAGAAGCCGTTTTTGCACTGCACAGCCCAGCCCGGCCCAGCCTGGAACGGCCCCGCTCATTTCGCATTGTGCGGAGAGCCGCCTTGAAGTGGGTGGAGTGTTCTCTTGAAGTGGGTGGAGTGTTCTCTTGAAGTGGGTGGAGAGTTCTCTTGAAGTGGGTGGAGTGTTCTCTTGAAGTGGGTGGAGAGTTCTCTTGAAGTGGGTGGAGTGTTCTCTTGAAGTGGGTGGAGTGTTCTCTTGAAGTGGGTGGAGAGTTCTCTTGAAGTGGTGGAGTGTTCTTGTGTGCGCGCTTGGTGTGTGTTAAGAGGTGGAAAGAGAAGGGACGCCGCTAAAAAATATTTGTTAGCTGAATATATATATTAGTGTTTCTGAGTTTAATGTTTGTTAATAACTGATTACAAATCAGCTTATTTTACATGGGCGTAGCAAGGATTTTCTGAGGGGCGATCCGTTAAAAGAAAAACTGGAACTACAAAAAGCAAGATACCCAGTAGCTCACTGGATAAGCGTTGGGTTGGCGCTCCGAGACTTTTCTCGACTCAGGTTCGAATCTCACTCGGTTGAAACCTATTTTACGTTTGTCTTTTATTGGCTAAAAAAAAGGAGTTTCACAAACTCCTTTTTAAAAAAAATCTCAGTCCACATTTTTTTATCCAATGAAAGACAAACGTAAAATAAGTTTCAACCGAACCGAGTGAGATTCGAACCTGAGTGGGTGCGCGCTTCATGTTATTTACGTTTTAAAATAAGCTGATTTGTAATCAGTTATTAACAAAAATTAAACTCAGAAACATTAATATATATAATCAGCTAACATTTTTTTTAGGGGGTTTCTGTAGTTAAATTTTAATGAAATTCAGCTCGCGCTGAGGTTGTTGTTAGAACAAGTTGATGACTCAACACGCAGCAGTCCCGCCCCTGCTGCAAACAACGAATCAAATGTGAGCAGTACATGACGTCAAACTGGGCCCGGGAGCTCGGCCCGATCAGAACCTCCGTCGGTGGGGTTCCATAACTAGGGCTCCCACCGGCCCGAGAAGGCAAATGCGAACCACACGAACCCAGGTTAGAAGCAGGGTGGGGCCGGGGAGGGCCGTGCAGTGCGAAAACGGCTAGAGTGAGTCCGACCAGAGGAGTCTGCTGTCGGACACATGAGCTGGGAACGGTCGGTGGACCCTAGCGGCCGAAAGTGGTACTGCTCCATTTTTTTCGTCAGAATGAATGGAAACGGTCATATCTCATCCAAATATTGGTCTAAAAATATGGGAAAAAATCCCTAAATATGTCGCTTCGCCCCATAAGTCGCAGGACATGAAAATTAGTTTAAAAAAACTGCGATTTATAGGTCGGAAAATACGGTACTCGCATAACTTTTCTTTGAAAGCTAACAACAGAGTACTGTAATCTTAAAAACAGTCAGTGTAGTTTTGTCAATACTGTATATCTTCCTGGTCCTATCATGCAGCTGATTTTTGCAATTTTCAGCTATTTTATCGATTATGTCCTTGACAATATGACAATAAAGAAATGACAATAAATAATTTTAAAAAATGACAATAAAGAAACTGACTCTGACGGTGTTAGAGAGCGGGATAGTTTTTATTTTATTTACTGCATGGGCCCCACAAATCAACTCTACACTTTTCAGGCAGGCGGGTTTCAGAAGGTTTTTCTAATATTGTGCAGATTTTTTGCCTTAGCGATTAAAAGGGACCACTCAAAATATGCTTCTGTGGCTCTGTGTAATCACTACCTGCTCTTTCAAAGGCTTTCTGATGTCAACTGCTTGTTCCTGAAAGTATTCCTGATTTTCACCATCAATGCCTGTTCTAAACTAGAGAAAAATGTTCTTATGTTGTTAGCAAAATGACTCCTCTGTGTGTTTTTACACATTTACAACTGCATGTACTTATGTTTATTTTATATACAGGTAGTCCTCGGGTTACGACGGCCTCGACTTACGACGTTTCGCGTTACGAACGCCCTTCCATTGAAAAGCATTGTTCGAGTTATGCGGTTTATGCTCCTTTACACCAAAAAATACGGTACAGAAACTCAGCATTTACAGGAGGGAGAGGGGAGTAGTCTGAAGCACTCAGTGGAAACTTACAGGAGGGAGGGGGGAGGGAGAGTAGCTTGACGCACGGAAACTTACAGGAGACCTCATTGTTTACAGGCAGACCGGAGCAGAGGAGGTTAGGTGGGGCTAATATGCTAAAACAGATCTTGCTGTAAAACTCTGGACCGCTGGACCACGCGTGGAAAAGTACAGGAGACCTTATTATTTGGAGCGGAGGTTTACGAGGCAGAGAGGCTACAGCTGAGCAACGAGCTAACATGCTAATAGACGGAGGAAGAATTCACCAACATACCAGTAGGTTATTAACTTTTTTTCCTTCATTATGGCAAATGTATGTGGTTTTTGATAGTGCTTGGTAAAATACAGTACTGTACATTAGGGGTTGAACGAGTACATAATTTTTAAACTCGACATTAACATAAATAAGCTCGATTAGTGCTCGAGTAGTCGATGATGTCATAGATGCAAAATAAATAAATATATAAAAATGCATAAAAACTTCATTATTTACAAAAAAAAAAAAGGACCAACAAAACATTGGGAGCATTTATTATGCTCCTATAATTTATCATACTGCAGATAAGTCACAGGAAAAACAAAACTATTAGTTATTATTATTAATATTAAAAGTGAAAGTAAGGCGCTGAAACTGAAACTTAGGGCCAGTTTACACGGCGCGTATTTTGAGTGTAACCGCTACTTTCTCTTTGCGACTTTGCTTATCGCCTACACGACGCTGCTGGCCCCCCTCGATGACACCGATACTTTTCTGACCCTGCTCTCAAGGTGGAACTTTTTCGCAGACCCCCCGTTGATAATGTAAACATCTCCCGTGGAGCTTTTGTTTGAACACATGCACGCAGCACGCACGCGCAGACAGCCGGCATTTTAACAATGGCGGTGGACTGGACAGTGGACACACGCACCACTTTCTGAACTATAGCTGATGGAATATATTTTGATTCTCATATTTAATTATTCTACACCTTACCTGCATCTGTGTTGGAAGAGAGCCAGCTGCCTGGATCCAGTTGTCGCTGTTAACGAGGCAGTCGGACATTTCACGTGTCACGCTGCACTATAACATACTAAATGTGCTATATATTAACAGTTTAACAATAATAAACAGTATTTATGTTAGCGTGGGAGATATTTACATTTATCTGAGCTAAATGAAGCTATCTGGACTCGTTACGTCATGCCTAACATGCTGCTGAAAATGAAGACACCAGGTTGATTTTTAATTTATTTATTTATTCAACACCACAAACTCATGTCACAAACACTGAGAATTAAATTGAACACTTTTAAAAACACGTTAACCGAACTTTAATGAACTGGACTCTGTTGTTTTCATCCTGGTGGAAACTGGACCCAGATCCGAACCGGTTCGCTTCGTGGAACAGCTTCGACCTCGCAGGAAAAAAATAAAAATAAAACCTCAGTTGGTTGTTCTGTGATCGAACTAAACACCAGGACACATTATTAAGAACATGGTTTACCTTGTAGCGCTGCTGTAAATCAGCTGATTCTCACGGACTAAAGTCAGACATGTTGATTCGGTTCCGGTCCAGTCAGCAACTGGTGTGCAGATGAAGCGGTCCACTTGGTGTCAGATCTGTTGACTCTTATCCAAATTCCAGCTTTAACTTGTTAACTTGTTGACAACAACTTGTAGTAGCTGAACTTTTAGCCAGAGAGGAAAACAGGCTGCCTCGTGTGCTTTGTTTACCTCAAGCAGCAGTGGCGCATGCGCAGTAGTGAAGGTTCCAAAGATCACAGCGCCATCTACAGGCCCAGCATGGTAACTACAGTAAATTCATGAGTACGGGGGGTGGGGGGGAGAGAGTCGTATCCACAGAATTCGCCCATGTCAACGCAAAACTTTCAACCTAATTAACATACCCAAAAGTTGCGTTTCCCCCACACAGTGTCCGTGTAAACAGGGCCTTAAAAAACAAATGGGGCCACAGACACACTGCACCACCGCCTGCAGTGCTGTGCAATTTAGGTTTACTTTTAGAGATTAATGTGTTTGTAGGTTTTTAATAGGACTAGAGAGATGAATATTTGTTGCTTTTTGTTTGTGAAACGAGAGAGAGGAAGCCGTTTCGGCCGTGTTACATATGTGACCTGCAATGCAACACTGCCCCCTGCTGTCACAATCTACTGCGGTGGTCAGAGAAAAGAAAATCAACAGGAAGTTGATTCAATGAGTAGCGCAATTTATAAAATTATAAACTGTTTTACCTTTTTGACAAGACTGGGCCTGCTCCATTAACATCGGTGCACACAAAAGAATCCATTTTGTAGCGTCTACTAAAAGCTAAAAGCTACCCCGCGCTCGGTTCGTATCATGTGAAATGTGACGTAATGACGTCAGTGCGACGTGATGACGTCACTACGGGTACTCGAGGTGGACAAAAAAGCCTCGATAGAAGTCAAAGCACTCGATCTGTCGATAACTCGGGTACTCTTCCGGCTCTCGACAAAGCAAGTCGCATATCTTTTTGCTCCTTCCCTCCCTAAGTTTTCCTCTCCCTGCTTGCTTTTTGTCTCGTCCGTGACTCTTCAGCGCTCACTCGAACCAATTTGCGATGGAGTTAATAAATTGGGCTGTTTCATCTATAGATAAGATTTTTTCCACGAAGCGGACCGGGCCAGGAGAAGCGGCCTGCCCCTCTGACACGCACACTGTCGGATACATGATGGACTCCTGGGGACAGTGGCAACCCATGTGTTTGGCCGTCCTGTGTGTCGAAGACGTGGAGGATTTGTGGATTATTGGGATATTAGTAGCAGCTGCTCTGTTTTTTGGCGTGAGCGGAGCTGTCTGTTACTGGAAGATCAGGAAGACTTCGGCAGCTATCGGCGCACTGGCCAAACTTCCTGATCAGCAAGAGTCTCTGATCCGGGCTGTGAGCTCCTCAACCCAGCTGTTGTACGAGCTGAACCGCACAATGGGAGCGGTAGACCACCGTGGACCTGCGGTGCGCTTTGGAACTCGTTTACAGCCGCCCGGCATTAATCAGGGCACGGATGGAGGTTTGTAGCTTCGGAAACTCATTTGATTCGGCGATTTTGGACCTGAACAGCACCTGGACTCTGGAAGGCTGCAGTCAAAAAGAACACTGTGGCCTGGATTGAAGATAAACAAAAGAACTATCTAATCTAGTTTCTGCGCGACCTTGGAAAAGAAGAAGGCTGTTGGGAACTATTCTCCTGGAGTGAAGCTGAGAGACACTGCTGACCCCCTCCCCCTCCCTCCCCAGAGGTCCCTGGGAGTGTGCTCAGAGGCGCCGAGCTTAACATCTGCTGAACTGTGTTATCTGAAGTGCTGCTCACAGACTCTTTGATCTCCTTGCATGTCGTCAAATCTGCAACAATGTCTTGTCTGGCTGTGCTTATGCTGATAGAGTTTTTGGGACTTTATCATAGAGTGTCTTAAGGCAATCTTTGATAGATTCTTTTTTTGAATATCACAAATGATACCTATTGTGTTTTTCCTTTTTCCATATCTGTTTGACCTTCATCCGGAGACGGATGAGCGCGGCCGCGCAGAAGAACATGTAATGTGTTTGGAAATGCTGCAGCTTGCATACTCTTCCCTCTTCCGGACGACTGTGCTACATAATCACGTTGTATTTCGGTGCAATGTTAATAAATAAATCTCTTATCTCTCTTATCTCTTATCTCTCTCTTACTCTGTTAATGCACTACTGTACATATGAGGTGCCGTTTGGACATATTTTCCGACTTACGACGAAATTCGAGTTACGAACGGGCGTAGGAACTGAACTGCGTCGTAGCTCGGGGACCACCTGTATATATAATAAAATTGTCCATGACTTTGACTTTTAGTGGCGGAGATTTTTTTTAAAGAGTAGAAGCAGAAATGCAAAGCGACCTTTCTGATGTGATATTATGTAGCACAATTTATTTAAAATAGGTTTTTATGTAATTATCTTCAGTTTAAATATCCACTATACAGTAGATTTTATTAATTCAAGGTAGTCAATTTTGTTAATAAATTTTTTATTATTAGGCCTGAGAGTTACCGGATCCAAACAAACAGTTACTAGCTTCTATTTTTTTCTCTCTCTAGTACTTTGTAACACATATCATCAAATACCTCAAATACCACACCACTGATATTATCCAAACTAACACAGTGTAATCACAAGATGTTCATGTACTAACTATAACTAACAGTTACAAACGCACCCTGACAAAATAAGAGAGTTGCCGGCAAGATCCGGCTCAAATAAAGCTCTGGTGGGGAAGTTACACACACTGCCAGTGATCAGAGTTTTGGTGATAACTGATGGTGACAATCGCTTATTAATGGTGATAAGATGGTTTGATGTTTTCAACCACTTTGGCCATGGCTGCCTCAGACGACTCGACGAGAGAGAGGGCGGACTCCAGAAACCATCTTATCATTGTCAAACTGGTTGGTCCACTATGTGAGTGTGCTGCTTATGGGACTGAGTTTGTTGTGGCTCTTCGGACTGATGAAATGTTTTGGAGGAAAGACGAAACGTCTCAACAAAAAGAAACCGTCCAGAGGACCCGACTTAACTTTGCTTGTTTTTTACCTGGATTATTGAACACGAACATTAAAGCTGCTATATGTAACTTTTCTAACAATATATTTTTAACATATTTCTTCACTCTGTCACTAGATTGATGTTAGAGAGGTAATCTCTGAAAAAAACTAAAAAAAAATATTGTCCCCTTGCTTCTCCAGGTGGTAAATAAGCATTTCTAAAAAGAAAAAGTGACCCGCCATTTTCCAGCCAATAAAAACAAAGTTTGTAACCAGCCAATAAAAACCGAGCTTGAATTTGAATCAGCCAATAAAAACAGAGCTTGAATTTGAATTTTAACAGACCACAAGGGGGCAGAGCCATATATGGCTCTGAGGGGGAGGGATCAGAATGCTTTGCTTGTTGAAATTTTTTCTAAGTGCTGATGTTCTACAGAAACTGCAGACTGAACCTTTAATATACTGGATTAAGGTTACTTACTACACCCAAAAAATTAGCTTCAGTGAGCTTTTGTGGAGTTGGAGCTACTGAAAGGTTGAGCTAAAAACAACATATGTGTTTTTGCTATAGCTAGCTGGTGCTGATGGCTATTAGCATCCACTAATGTTTTTAAGAAGTTAAAACTTACCGACTAGTGCAAACTAAAGGCATTAACAGAGCAGTCTGTGAAAAATGTGACAGTTCATCTCTGACTGGGTCCAACTGTTTGAATCGATATTTGTTCAGACCAACCAACCAATAGATTTAATTCAGCAGGTGAATTGTGATTTTTCACAAGATTGAGAAAACTGCATTGGCATCATCATTTAGTGTGAAAAAGGTCTTACTTTTCATTTTAAAAGTGTTGCACTTTGTTGGAGTTCTTCCCTCTTGTAACCGGACCACTTATTAAAACCAGATTATCTTTAAGCTGCCTCTGGCCATTCATTCATTCAACATTTATTTTTACAGGTTAGCCTCAGTGAGTCGCAAGGACTCATTTACAAGAGAGACCTGTTTTAAACAAAGAACACAAATGAGGTACAAACAACAATAGACAATCATATACAGTACATTTGTACAATAAAAGCATACCAAATGTGAAATAAATACAATTAATTATATAAAAATGAAACAAAAAACAGCTACATTATAAATCTATGTAGAAAACTAAAAACAGGAACATCTGAGTTGGCTTTTGCCATGAACTTAACAGTTGTTTAAAATCTCTTAGAGAGATCAAAGTTGACTACTTCAGATCTTTTTGCAAGGTGTTCCAGGATAAAGGAGTGGAGCAAGAGAAGGTCATTTTGCCAAATTTGGTCTGCACTGAGGGTACACTGCAGGTAATGATGTATTGAGAGCGCATGCTGTAGCTGCACTGATGAAGTGACATGTATGAGGAGATGTATGAAGGCAACAGACCAAGAAGTGATTTAAAGATGAAAATGTACCAGTGGGAGAGTCTGTGTGAAGCTAATGATGACCAGTTAACCAGTGAATACAGGGTGCAGTGGTGGTATGGTTGTTACAGCCAGTTATGAATCTTATGCCCCTTTTCCACCGGTCGGCGCGAGTCGGATATTACGCAATATGTGCGTCGCAGACACCCACTTTACACCATCTCGACTGGATATTCCGAGCTGCGCCGCACCAGATTTTTGGTCTCATTTCTTTGGGGTGACGACTCGCGCTCACCTGCGCCGGAAGGAGAATTCTGTGTGGACTCGAGCTGTTTTCACGGAAGCGAGGGAGCGAACACGGAAGGACTTTACATGATAAACACGGTAAAAACAATTATTTGTTTTTAAAATTATAGCAAAGATGGGTCTTCAGCTGAACGTGTCCTTAATAAAATCACGTACTGCTCAAAACTGCAGGATTTAAAAAAGTAGGATCACCACGAGCAACGCGCGCGGGCAGCTTAAAATGTAGCTCAATGAACGGATATAAAAATATATTTCATAGCTGACTTTATAGCACGAGGGTTCCTGAGCTGAACCGCTCTTTAATAATGTCACGTAGTGGTCAAATCTGCTGCATTTAAAGTAGGTTCGCTTTGACTTCTTCCAAACCTGTGCGTGCACTACGAAAATAAATTATAAAAATCAAATATAAATTTAAATAACTCCAACAGGTTATAGTCAGTACATGAACATCTTGTGATTACACAGTGTTAGTTTGAAAAATATCAGCGGTGTGGTATTTGAGGTATTTGATGATATGTGTTACAAAGTACTAGGGAGAAAAAAATAGAAGCTAGCTTGACACATTTATGTCTATAAAACATTGAATATTAATTCAAATTACTCCAACAGGTTATAGTTAGTACATGAACATCTTGTGATTACACTATGTTAGTTTGGATGATATCAGTGGTGTGGTATTTGAGGTATTTGATGATATGTGTTACAAAGTACTAGAGAAAAAAATAGAAGCTAGCTTGACACATTTATGTCTATATTTTTTTTAAAATATTAATTCAAATAACTCCAACAGGTTATAGTAAGTACATGAACATCTTGTGATTACACTGTGTTAGTTTGGATAATATCAGCGGTGTGGTATTTGAGGTATTTGATTATATGTGTTACAAAGTACTAGGGAGAAAAAAATAGAAGCTAGCTTGACACATTTATGTCTATAAAACATGGAATATTAATTCAAATAACTTTAACAGGTTATTGTCAGTACATGAACATCTTGTGATTACACTGTGTTAGTTTGAAAAATATCTGCCGTGTGGTATTTGAGGTAATTGATGATATGTGTTACAAAGTACTAGGGAGAAAAAAATAGAAGCTAGCTTGACACATTTATGTCTATAAAACATTGAATATTAATTCAAATAACTCCAACAGGTTCTAGTCAGTACATGAACATCTTGTGATTACACTGTGTTAGTTTGAAAAATATCTGCCGTGTGGTATTTGAGGTAATTGATGATATGTGTTACAAAGTACTAGGGAGAAAAAAATAGAAGCTAGCTTGACTCATTTATGTCTATAAAACATTGAATATTAATTCAAATAACTCCAACAGGTTATAGTCAGTACATGAACATCTTGTGATTACACTGTGTTAGTTTGAAAAATATCTGCCATGTAGTATTTGAGGTAATTGATGATATGTGTTACAAAGTACTAGGGAGAAAAAAATAGAAGCTAGCTTGACACATTTATGTCTATAAAACATTGAATATTAATTCAAATAACTCCAACAGGCAGTGGTGGGCACCGCTAATTAAAAAATTAGTTCCACAATTTCTAAAACGCTTATTAATTTTTTTAGGTCCACAATTTCAAAAGCACAAATGTCTTATGAAAATTAGGGGAAGCTAATCTAATCCGCTATTTATATATTTCTATATTATATATATATATATATTTATATATAGCCGGCAGCGTTATCAATATTTGCACTACACTGCCAACTGAAAAGTAACAAAAATGATCCTAAAAGGATGAAATTACAAAAATCAAAGGATTTATTTAATACTTTACGTACATATATTCTATTCGGCCACGAAATTAACAAAAAATAGAATGATCTTTTAATCCCTAAAACCACGTTTAAATCTCAAATACACGGGTGTGTCGCCACCGCATTTATACATAAAGTAACCCAAATACATGAAACTAACGACTCGCCGTCGAATGGTCGACACAAAACACACAATAAAATCCTCCGGCCACGTTAATTTGGCTTGAAACAGCGGGGTTCTCTAGGATTTATCCATTAGTAACCCAGCACTACCGGTGTAACAGGCAGACACAGTTAGCGTCTATAGGTAGTCAACAGATTTAATGAAAAGTAACTAAAATACATGAAACTAACGACTCGCCGTCGAATGGTCGACACAAAACCCTCAATAAACTCCTCCGGCCACGTTAATTTGGCTTGAAACAGCGGGGTTCTCTACGGATTTATCCATTAGTAACCCAGCACTACCGGTGTAACAGGCAGACACAGTTAGCGTCTATAGGTAGTCAACAGATTTAATGAAAAGTAACTAAAATACATAAAAATAACGACTCACCGTCAAATGGTCGACACAAAACCCTCAATAAAATCATCCGGCCACGTTAATTTGGCTTGAAACTAGGGATGGGGCCGATCCGATCCAGTATCGGTATCGGTATCCGATACCAGCATAATTTAAGTATCGGATATCGGATCCAACCTGCCGATATTTCCGATCCAGCTTCAAAGAGCTTGTTTAGTGGTTAAGGGGAGTGGTTTTTGTTGTCTTTCCCATCATGCTTAGCAGTTTTTTTAGTTTTTCCAGCTGCACCATGAGTGAGGAGGACATGTGTGTGGTATAGACCTGCCTCTTGTGTGCTGTTAAAGTTTGTGGGTTTCTTGTTGTAAGGCTCAAGAGTGTCTTCATTGGGTGGATCTCACACAATGTTAAAATGAATAGTCTCAGTACAAAAATTTCATTATACAGATTCATATACCTGAACAGTATCGGATCGGGAAAGTATCGGTATCGGTCGATACACAGTTTTTTAAGTATCGTATCGGATCGGAAGTGAGAAATGTGGATCGGTGCATCCCTACTTGAAACAGCGGGGTTCTCTACGGATTTATCCAAGTACCAAGCACAAACAGTAGTCACAGTTCACCCGAGTTCACCTCTGAGTGACCCGGAAGTTGTCAAGATGGAATAGTCCATTTTTAGTAGGGGGATAAAGAAATCGACCGTTTTTTTAATTGCGTATTTAATGATCGTTTTCATCGTAACTATAATTATTTTTATGTTAAATGTACATTAACAAGCATGAGCAATGTTAGTGATGTAGGTGACTGCACGGGGCGAGGCGGGGCCGGGGCCACTGCTGAAATGGGACCCCCAGGCATTTACCTACATGGTAGAGCCGAGTCTGTTCTCAGCTCTGCCCCCCTCCCCCTCACACCCTTTCCTCCTCTGCTGTTTACGGTGGGGAAAAAGGTAAAACAAGCAGCATAAGAGCTTGTAAATAAGTTTATTGGTTTTTACTGATAGATAATTAGTTATTAGCGGTACTGCATTTTAAATAAAAATAGCACAAATCCGCTTATGAATTATAAAAGTTAGTCAATTCACAAAAACGCTGTTAAAAGTTTAGGTCCACTGTAAGCGGAATAGCGCTTTAGCGCTCTCTAGCGGTCTGTGCCCACCACTGCCAACAGCTAGTAAAAAAAACAGTTTCTGGACTAAATTAACCACATTTTTCTTTTACAGTGAACAGAAGAAAATCACCAGAATTGAACAACCTGTGTCGTCTTCTGGAGGAAGCTGTGAGACACCAGATGGAAATTTGTTACTTCTGTACATTTGTCACTTCAAACTTTTCCTATTAAACGTTATATTTTCTTAAGTGGTGTCCTGGAACATTCAATTTCCTAAACTTATTTTACAATGTGAAGTGTGTATAGTGTTTAAATCCATACTGGAAGTTAAGAGAATTTTCCATTTGAATTTGACCTTTAAATAATCATAAGAAAAATATTACAGTATTAGAATCTGCTCAACTGTTATTAC
This sequence comes from Garcialebias charrua, assembly GCA_038048925.1. NCBI lineage: Eukaryota > Metazoa > Chordata > Actinopteri > Cyprinodontiformes > Rivulidae > Garcialebias > Garcialebias charrua. The sequence goes on from JBBPBX010019163.1 coordinate 37,618, forward strand.
ATCATAAATTATTTGGTTCTTCTAGGATGAAGTCAGACAAAAACAGTCAAAAATTCAAAGTGGCCAAAGTCCTTTGGACAGTTTAAAGTTAAAGTTCACAGACCATCCATCCATCCACCCATCATCCATCCATCATCTGCGCCCAGCAGCAACTTTACCAGGGAGACACTGGTAGTTTCAAAGATCACAGTGTGATGTTTTAAATCAATCAACTTTATTTATAAAGCACATTTTAAAAACCACAGGGTCAACCAAAGTGCTGTACAATAACATAAAAGACAAGTTAATTAAAAACTATAAAAAGCATACAAAAATAAATAAATACATATACCAGTCTTACTGCAGGTGTGTTAACATGCGATAAAAGATAAGATCACATGTTAAAAGCCAAGGAATAAAAGTGTGTTTTTAAAAAAGATATAAAAACATGAAGAGAGGAGGCCTCTCTGACACTGAACACTTCCACAGCCTGGAAGCAACAACGCCAAACGCTCTGTCACCTCTGAGCTTCAACCTAGTTTTGAGGACTGTCAGCAGCAACTGCTCTGCTGATCTGAGATCGGGGAGGGCAGGAAGGTTGAAGCAGCTCAGACAAATATGGTTTTGCAACTTTATCAAGCACCTTGTGCATAACTAAACAATAAAATATGTTTTTAATACATCTTTATTGTAAAAATACTAAATTGGAAAATACATGGGTTTAAAGAAGGCAACAAGGTAGGATTATGAATTGGGTTTAAAAATTACAGCTCATGAGGTACTCATTATAGCATGACATCTCTTTCACAACATTCTGTCAAAGCCTTTATTGTGTTCTTCTTCTAGTGGTGGCTACTAGTAAATAGCTTGAGGGAACACTACTGCCACCATGTGGTAAGACAAGTAGGATTCTGGACCCCGCCCACAGAAGGGGGACAGAAGTGCTATGGAAACAGAACTACATGTGAGCCAAACCGAATTGAGCCGATCTGAGCCGATCTGATCCTACCCAAGCTGAGCGGTGGAAAAGAGGCATTAGTGCACCATGATAGACAGCATCCAACATCTGTATGGTGTTTTCTTGCATTCAGAGTTAGACAGGCTTTATTTCTAAAAAGGAAAAAGTTTTACATTCAATTTCTTTACCAAGTTTTCGACATGAAGCTTAAGAGAGATGTGAATCGACCAAGATACCCAAGTATTTGTAAGAATTGACAAACTCAATAGGAACACCATTCGTAGAAAGATAGAAGGAAGGCCCACCGATACCAACTTCCTGTTCGAAAACAGCATCCCTTTAGTTTTATCAGCATTTAGCACCAGTTTGAGATGGAACAAATCTGACTGGATGATGTCGAATGAAGGGAGGCGATGAAAAACCTTAGCAAATGATCTAGCTCAACATTAAACAGCTGTGTCATCGGCATAGAAATGTAAGGATACATCAGGAACGATCTGACCTACATTACTTATGTAGATTGTAAAAAGGGTGGGTCCTAAGACTCAGCCTTGTGGTACAGTGTTGTTGACAGATAGCTGGAAGAAGAACCATTATGATGAACACATTGCCTCCGGCTGCTGGGTGGGGAGAGACAAACAAAAATGGAAATGTGAGGTTCTGTAACAATAGCAATGAGGAGAAATGGCTTCCATTGGGGCCATTCACAGAATTAGGTTTAATTTGTGTGTGACTTTAGCTGAAATAATAGAATTTTATCTGGTTGTTCTTTATTATGACTCCTTTTGGCTTTGTATTGAAGACAAAACATTGTCTTCATACACTGTTATCAGTTCGTGTTTTGTTTATAATTATTAATTTCAGCAGAAATAAAAACTCAGGGTAAGTCTAATTCTAATTTTTGTTATGTTTAATCTTTTTTATTGTTTGCAGGACAAGATTATGTCAACGATGAAGCCTGCAGCCAAATAAATGCTTTTGTTTGCACTAAAGATGTTTTTATGTCTATATTCTGTTTTGTACTTCATTTTGCATGATGCTAATGTGTTGCCTGTAGTTTGTTTGTTCGTACAGCACTTTGGTTGACCTTGTCGCTGTTTTAAGTGCTCTATAAATAAAATGGTATGGCATGGTATGGTAAATATGTCTTTCTTGCCCCGACAACATGATGAAGTCGCTTCCAGCAGGAGGTTAAGCCTTGAAGACGTCCCTTCTGGAGGACAACTGGTCAAATGTGATGTCTTCTTTAGATAATTACCATGAATAAATGCATGTCCTGAAATGTCTTTGTCTGTCTGAGGTAATATTAGTAAAACCATCATTTAAATTTAGTAAATAACATGCGACTATAAATTGCAGAACTTGTCAGTGTCCGGTTTGTACAGAACAACAAAATGGTTCATGTCTCAAATGTATGCAACACAGCTGTAGAATGGTGTGTACAAGAATTAACAGACATACTGTATTTTACTTTTTATGGTGGTAAAATGCAAAGTGAATCTTTAAATTATGTCTAAAGTCTCACACTAAGCTGTCTGGCTATAACATTTATATAGAGTATGTCCGGTCATCATTTATGCACACAACAAACTGCTGGTTAAATACAACCCAATCTGTAGCCCAGTACTAGATCAAATATGGACCAAGCCAATCCTGAGTGGTTTTAACTCACATACCTGCCAAGTGTCTCGATTTGGGCCAGACAGTCCCACATGAATTTAAAAAAAAAAAGTTGTACCATGCGGGATTTGAACTCATGAGGTTTGGGATGAAAGGCGAACACGCTACCCACTGACCTAAATCTAGGCATGTTAAAACAGCTGGGTCAACTTCTCATTTAAAAGTGGACGGTTTGTTGTGCGCTGAGCATGCCAAACAAAACCTTTTTCTGTGCCTCTCTACGTCACTCAGAAGTGTCTCCAGTTCACAATCCGTGAAGTTCCTCTTTTTTCCACGTTTCGACATGATTTGCAATAGAGCAAAGACGACATTCCTAACGTGCAGGGCAAATTTAAATGAATTTGCATATTTATATGGAGGCGTGTCAAAGGCGGAGTCGGCCACTCTCTCATGTGCGCTCAATTCCACGTTGGTTGTGATGTACAAAAGGAATGTGCGTGGATTCCGGTGTACGCACAGTTTGATACATCTGGATTTATTTGTGCGTACGCAGTTTTCTGGATTTGACCGTACACAACTTTTCAGTAAGAAATCCACGCAAGTCTTTGTACATGAGGCCCCAGGGGCCTCATGTATCAACGGTGCGTATGCACAAAAACCTTGCGTATGCCATTTTCCACGCAAAACTCCGTACGTATCAAAACAGAACTGACCGTGGAAATGTGTGCAGCCCCACGCCAGCTCCAGGGTTGGAGTACGCACGTTTCTGTGGTTTTGGTTCCATTGGTGACACCTAGAGGTGATTCTGAGAAACTGTTCATGATGTGAAAATCATCATTGTTCACACCAAACACACATGATTAACAATTATTACATCCACATGGACGCAATTAGAATATAACCTGCAAAAAATATAAAAAACAGAAAGACTGAATAGTTTTGCACAGCTTAAATTCTTGTTTTTTGTTCATTTTTAGCTGTTTTAGCAGTTGAAGAACGTGATGCATGATGGGACAAGACGACGTTCCTCTGTTGCAGGGTATATTTAAATGAAAACAACGTTTTCTTTTTTTATTCATTCCAGATTTAAAGAACACAAGAAAACTATTTTTTTTAAAAAACACAAGAAATCCTCTGCTTCCTTTCATTTCATGTATTGTTTCATTTCTTGTTGTTTTTTCTAAATAGTTTTCTTGTGTTCTTTAAATCTGGAATGAATATAGAAAAAAAAACGTTGTATCATGTGGGAATTGAACTCATTAAGTTTGGGACGAAAGGCGAACGCGCCACCCAGTGACCTATCTAGGCATTTTGTTACTGCATGGTCAACTTCTCGTTTAAAAGTGCTTGCCTACGCATGCCAAACAAAACCTTTTTCCGTGCCTCTCTACCTCACTCAGAAGTGTCTCCAGTTCACAGTCCGTGAAGTTCCTCTTTTTTCCACGTTTCGACATGATTTGCAATAGAGCAATGACGACATTCCTCTCGTGCAGGGCATATTTAAATGAATTTGCATATTTATATGGAGGCGTGTCAAAGGCGGAGTCGGCCACTCTCTCATGTGCGCTCAATTCCACGTTGATTGTGATGTACAAAAGCAATGTGCGTGGATTCCGGCGTACGCACAGTTTGATACATCTGGATTTTTTTGTGCGTACGCCGTTTTCTGGATTTGACCGTACGTCACTTTTCAGTAAGAAGTCCACGCAAGTCTTTGTACATGAGGCCCCAGGGGCCTCATGGATCAACGGTGCGTACGCACAAAAACCTTGCGTACGCCATTTTCCACGCAAAACTCCGTATGTATCAAAACAGAACTGAACGTGGAAATGTGTGCAGCCCCACGCCAGCTCCAGGGTTGGCGTACGCATGTTTCTGTGGTTTTGGTTCCATTGGCGACACCTAGAGGTGATTCTGAGAAACTGTTCATGATGTGAAAATCATCATTGTTCACACCAAACACACATGATTAACAATTATTACATCCACATGGACGCAATTAGAATATAACCTGCAAAAAATATAAAAAACAGAAAGACTGAATAGTTTTGCACAGCTTAAATTCTTGTTTTTTGTTCATTTTTAGCTGTTTTAGCAGTTGAAGAACGTGATGCATGATGGGACAAGACGACGTTCCTCTGTTGCAGGGTATATTTAAATGAAAACAACGTTTTCTTTTTTTTATTCATTCCAGATTTAAAGAACACAAGAAAACTATTTTTTTTAAACACAAGAAATCCTCTGCTTCCTTTCATTTCATGTATTGTTTCATTTCTTGTTGTTTTTTCTAAATAGTTTTCTTGTGTTCTTTAAATCTGGAATGAATATATAAAAAAAAAACATTGTATCATGTGAGAATTGAACTCATGAAGTTCGGGACGAAAGGCAAACGCGCTACCCAGTGACCTGTCTAGGCATGTTGTTACTACGTGGTCAACTTCTCATTTAAAAGTGCTTGCCTACGCGTGCCAAACAAAACCTTTTTCCGTGCCTCTCTACCTCACTCAGAAGTGTCTCCAGTTCACAGTCCGTGAAGTTCCTCTTTTTTCCACGTTTCGACATGATTTGCAATAGAGCAATGACGACATTCCTCTCGTGCAGGGCATATTTAAATGAATTTGCATATTTATATGGAGGCGTGTCAAAGGCGGAGTCGGCCACTCTCTCATGTGCGCTCAATTCCACGTTGATTGTGATGTACAAAAGCAATGTGCGTGGATTCCGACGTACGCACAGTTTGATACATCTGGATTTTTTTGTGCGTACGCTGTTTTCTGGATTTGACCGTACGTCACTTTTCAGTAAGAAGTCCACGCAAGTCTTTGTACACGAGGCCCCAGGGGCCTCATGTATCAACGGTGCATACGCACAAAAACCTTGCGTACGCCATTTTCCACGCAAAACTCTGTATGTATCAAAACAGAACTGAACGTGGAAATGTGTGCAGCCCCACGCCAGCTCCAGGGTTGGCGTACGCACGTTTCTGTGGTTTTGGTTCCATTGGTGACACCTAGAGGTGATTCTGAGAAACTGTTCATGATGTGAAAATCATTATTGTTCACACCAAACACACATGATTAACAATTATTACATCCACATGGCCCCTCCCTGGGCTGCCACCTTACCGTGGTGGAGGGGTTTGAGTGTCCCAATGATCCTAGGAACTATGCTGTCAGGGGCTTCATGCCCCTAGAAGGGTCACCCAAGGCAGACAGGTCCTAGGTGAGGGACCAGACAAAGTGCAGCCCAAAAACCCCTATGATGAGTACAATTAATGGACTAAGTTTTCCCTCGCCCGGACGCGGGTCACCGGGGCCCCACTCTGGAGCCAGGCCCGGAGGTGGGGCACGCTGGCGAGCGCCTGGTGGCCGGGCTTTTACCCATGGAGCCCGGCCGGGCACAGCCCGAAGAGGAGACGTGGGTCCCCCTTCCCATGGGCTCACCACCTGTGGGAGGGGCCAAAGGGGTCGGGTGCAATGTGAGATGGGTGGTGGCCGAGGGCGGGGACCCTGGCGGTCTGATCCTCGGCTACAGAAGCTGGCCATTGGGACATGGAATGTCACCTCTCTGGTGGGGAAGGAGCCTGAGCTAGTGTGTGAGGTTGAGAGGTTCCGACTAGAAATAGTCGGACTCACCTCAACGCATGGCTCTGGCTCTGGAACCAGTTTCCTTGAGAGGGGTTGGACACTCTTCCACTCTGGAGTTGCCCCTGGTGAGAGGCGCCGAGCAGGAGTGGGCATACTGGTTGCCCCCCATCTTGGTGCCTGTACGTTGGGGTTCACCCCGGTGAACGAGAGGGTAGCCTCCCTTCGCCTACGTGTGGGGGGACGGGCTCTGACTGTTGTTTGTGCCTATGCACCAAACGGCAGCTCAGACTACCCACCCTTTTTGGAGTCCTTGGAGGGGGTATTGGAGAGTGCGCCTCCTGGGGACTCCCTTGTTCTACTGGGGGACTTCAACGCTCACGTGGGCAATGACAGTGAGACCTGGAGGGGTGTGGTTGGGAGGAACGGCCCCCCTGATCTGAACCAGAGTGGTGTTCTGTTATTGGACTTCTGTGCTCGTCATGGATTGTCCATAACGAACACCATGTTTAAGCATAAGGGTGTCCATATGTGCTCTTGGCACCAGGACACCCTAGGTCGCAGTTCGATGATCGACTTTGTTGTCGTCTCATCTGATCTGCGGCCGCATGTCTTGGACACTCGGGTGAGGAGAGGGGCGGAGCTGTCAACTGACCACTACCTGGTGGTGAGTTGGCTCCGATGGTGGGGGAGGATGCCGGTCAGACCTGGCAGACCCAAACGTATTGTGAGGGTCTGCTGGGAACGTCTGGCAGAGTCTCCCGTAAGACGGAGCTTTAACTCCCACCTCCGGGAGAGCTTTGAACACGTTCCAAGGGAGGCGGGGGACATGGAGTCCGAGTGGGCCGTGTTCCGCGCCTCTATTGTCGAGGCAGCTTATCGGAGCTGTGGCCGCAAGGTTGTTGGTGCCTGTCGTGGTGGCAACCCTCGAACCCGGTGGTGGACACCGGCAGTGAGGGATGCTGTCAGGCTGAAGAAGGAGTCC
>JBBPBX010019164.1:0-44736 GCA_038048925.1 Garcialebias charrua
TTTTGTCGACCAGTCATCATCTCGAAGGGAGAGATAGTTTTTATTTTAATCACGATGGTTACTGAACAACACGATAAAAATCCACTTTTTGGATGAGTTTTGTACCTGGATGTGACCAACGCTGAAATAACTTCATTTATTTACTCTCTGAAGAAAAAGAATGGCTTTTTCTCTTGTGAGTGTGTAAGGAGTCACGGCTGAGTTCTTAACTCAAGTAGTCATGGGAGTTGTAGTTCTTTCCCTCTGACCTATCACAGTGTCTCTACACAGCCCCGACAACCAATCACAATACATAAACAAACGCCACGGCCATTTTGAAAAGAAAGAAGCTATCAGTTAGCAAAAGTTTCCGGACTTTTCAACACATAAAAACGCTTATAAACAGAGCAGTAAAATTCTGAAATATAGCAAATCACATTCTACAGGTACACCAAGCTCAACGCTCAGCAACACAGCGATTCAACTGTCGAAAACAACGACGGACTCTCTCGGAACCGTTCGGTCCACAGCAGATCCACAAACCAGGAGCAGAAATAGTTTCTGACAGCTTCAAATGCAATAACTACACAACAGCACTTACTCGCAGTTGTTATAAATTAGCTTATTAGGCAAAAAGTTGACGCGGAGGTCAAACGTGAATGCGCTATTCTGTGGCAAGTCAGCAGCAGTGAGTCCACTCCAAACAGAACCAGAAACAGAACCTGACCCACGCCACACAGCAGCGACATTTCTATAACCCAAACAGCTTCAAACAAGGACAGGATTATAAAAAAAAATACATACATTCGGTTCTTCTCTTCTCTCACAGTTGGGTTAAATACAAAATAAGTCCATAAATCTTTTCTGAGCTGGCGGCCGGCCGGACACCGACCGAGCCCCTTCGTGTAAAACATGCTGCAGCATCTTCCATGGTCCAGTTTGAAAAGGAAGTCACATGTGAGCGGCTGAGCGCGCAACGCGTGGCCGTGCTGCAGCTGCATCAACACTGCGGTGGTGGGCGTGACCAAACAGCTGACTTTCCGACACAATATAATTATGAGCAGATGAAATATAAATTATTGACGACCACCGACTAACATTTTCGTTCAGTCTCGTCTAGTCAACGAAAACTCACACAAATTTCGTCACGTTTTAATCATTAAAGAGCAATGATTATTTAGTTACTGTCTCGTTATTGTCATGAAAAAAAGGGGCGTTGACGAAAAATTTACGTCAGAATTTCGTCAACGAAAACAACACTGCTATACACCAGAAAATACTGTAATCGCTTCTACAGTGACACCCTCAGGAATAAGGTGGATAAGTATCTACAACTAATATTATATCCTAAACAATAAGTTTTACAGATGAGCCTCGTAAGGGCAGCCGACCTGGGACCAGAAAGTCGCGGTTCGACTCCCAGCCATTCCCGCATGTCACGGTGTCTCTGAGCAACACATGTAATCTCTAACCACTCACCGAGCGCTTTTATAGCTGCCCACTGCTCCACCTGGAGCATCACCTCACGTGTGATGGGTTAAATGCAGAGAACTAATTTCACCATTGTATGGGAACATACAATTATGACAATCTCAAACTTCCCCCTTATTGTTCTTACAAGGTAGTAACTTAGTGTGAAATGTTTAAAGGTTCAGTATGTAAGATTGTAATGTAGTCTGTAACTTTTCAAACAATATATTTTTAACATATTTCTTCACTCTGTCACTATCTACTGACAAACTGATGTTAGACAAAGTAATCTCTGAAAAAAACTATAGTCCCCTTGCTTCTCTATCAGCATTTATAAAAACACTAAAAACACAGAGTGACCAGGACAATGACAGCCAATAAAAACAGAGTTTGTAACCAGCCAATTAAAAACAGAGCTTGAATTTGAATCAGCCAATAAAAACAGAGCTTGAATTTGAAATTCAACAGACCACAAGGGGGCAGAGCCACATATGGCTCTGAGGGGGAGGGATCAGAATGCTTTGCCTGTTGAAAATATTTCGAAGTGCTGCAGTTCTACAGAAACTGCATACTGAACCTTTAATATAACAACTCTAGATGAAATATATAGGGGAACAGATTTGACTCACTATTTGGCAACAAACTGGTCAGTTTTGTCATTCTGTCACCCTTAATTAATGCAAAATAAGCAGTTATTAATGATTTACAAAGTGTTTATTGAGGAATTAATAATGTACCTATAAACTATTTCTAGCTTTCTATAAGGGGAGCCTTAAGTGGTATTGAAATGTTTTCTCATTTATACTAGTTTTTCAAAATAAAATTAGTAAAACAGTGCCCATAGAGTAAATGTGGGTGAGACAATTCATTGTGTTTCTAGTGAGACATTTTTCCATCAGCAAGACATCAGTGGAAAACAAAAACTTACATATATTTAACCAATTTTGCTTGAAAATGATTCCTCGTGACTCAATGAGACTAACCTGTATAAATAAAGGTTGAATCATGTCATGTTTCAACCAACGTGTATGTCATCTGGCACACGAAAGTTTGACCACATTACTCCTGTTTTAACCTCCCTGCACTGGCTGCCCATACATTACAGGATTCATTTTAAAGTTCTTTTATTTGCTTTTAAAGCGCAAAATGGTCTTGCCCCGCCCTATCTGTCCGAGTTGCTGCAGCCATACACACCCTCTCGATCCCTCAGGTCATGTGATCAGCTGCTCCTGAGTGTCCCAAAGACAAAACGCAAGCTCAGAGGAGACCGTGCTTTTGCTGTGGCAGCTCCTAAACTGTGGAACAACCTTCCCTTGAACATCAGACAGGCCTCTTCCCTGTCTGTTTTTAAATCTCTTCTTAAAACCCATCTCTTCTCCCTGGCCTATGACACCATCTGCGATGTTGACTTTTAATAATTTTAGTCGCTTGTTTTATCTGAGTGTATGATTCCTCAACTTTTATTATGTGACTTTTATTTATTTTAATTATTTTATTACCTGATTGTGATTGTTTTGTTGTGTGTACAGCACTTTGGTCCTGTAGGTGTTTAAAGTGCTCTATAAATAAAGCTGGTATGGTATGGTATGGTATGGTCAGTGTAATTGACTTAATATGTCAGGGGAAGCCAGTTGTCTTGTGGCATCACTTCAATCAAATGTTTGCTGTTAACATTGATGAGATGAGCAACGTCACTACTGGAGCACAGCAGTTTAAAGTTTAGAAATAAACTATATTTTGCTTTATCACCATCACTACAGCTCCTTAAAAAATGATCAAATAGCTTGACAACAGTAAATAGGAAAGCTTTGATTAAAAAAAAGAAAGGACAACCTTCAGATTTGTATGATGCGTCATCAAGTGAGTCACTTTTCTAACAAATTTGTGAGACATGAACAGCACAACCTCATCAAATTATCTAAAATATTTAAGAATACACGTATTAAGGACTTAAAGAGCACAGGAAAAGGCTTTGATATTTTAGTGACCACTGCTACAGCTGCTCACTGTGCAAAAAAGATTTAACAAATCATAAAAAATACTTATCTTTTCATACATTCAGAGAACAGCACTCAAGTAATAAAATAATGTAATATTTGTAAATTAAAGGCAAAGCTCTCAATTTACTGGTCGATCTACGTTCCTACCCTCATCTATGGTCATGAGCTTTTGTGACCAAAAGAACGAGATCTCGGATACAGGCGGCCAAAATGAGTTTTCTCCACAGGGTGTCTGGGCTCTCCCTTAGAGATAGGGTGAGAAGCTCAGTCATCCGGGAGGAGACCCAGAGGAAGACCCAGGACACGCTGGAGGGACTATGTCTCTCGGCTGGCCTGAGAACACCTTGGCATTCCCCCGGAGGAGCTGCTCCAAGTGGCTGGGGAGAGGGAAGTCTGGGCCTCCCTACTTAAGCTGCTACCCCCACGACCCGACCCCGGATAAGTGGAAGAAAATGGATGGATGGACGAATTTGTAAATTAAAACATAAAAAAGGATAGCCATGTTTTGACATGCTGTATTCTCAAACTGTGGCTTTTAGAATACCTAAAAATATTAGAATACAAACAAAAGAAAAATAACACTAAAAAATCTAGATTCATGAATATAACATGTGGTGTACCCTGAGGATTAGTGTTAGAGCCAAATATATTTGTCATGTATATTGAGGATAAATGCAGAGTGTCAGTAATAATAAAATGTGTATTATTTGGAGATTGTTGGGATTCCAGTTTTTCTGTTCTGTTTCCCACTAATCTCCTGGATTCCGATGAGATCGAGAGGGCTGCGTTGTCATTGTTGGCAGCGTCTGACACACCTGCGACCTGGGACCCCGAGGACTTGTGAGAATGCCAAAGGCTGGGATGAATCACAACACTTCACTGGAACACAAAACTAGGTGTTGATCCTGTAAAGATTAAAAAAGCAAATGCAATTTGTTTGAGGACAACTGGCACAGAGCATTGTTGTCCTGGGGAAAACTAGACACTTTCTAAATAAGAAAACATTGCATACTGTACGTGGATTTTAACATACTTGAATTATTGTGTTGAGGTGTGGATACAAACACGTATAAGTAATATACAATCAATAAATACAACGTAGAGGGGGTGTGTGCAGAGGTTAGAGAAGGGGAGCCTAGGATTGAGAGGTTGCCAGTTTGAATCTGACACCTGAGACATACGAGTTTGAACCCTGACAGTGACGACAAAATCTGGGTGGGAAAAGTAAAGCACCCATGCATGCTTCCACCCTCATTTGGCCCACTCTGAGCCCTTGAGCAAGGCCCTTAACGCCACCATCAGCTCCCCCAGACAGGAGCCTGGAGCACACGTGGGCTTTGGCATCTTGGTGGTCTGTGGTTGCATTATGAAGGACATCTGGTATAAAAACAATTGTCAAATCTTCATGCAAGTTTGCTTGTTGTGCCGACCACTGAAGAAGGGAACAGCCAAAAGAAAAACATAAAGAGTGAAAAAATACAAAGTGGCTGTTTGGATAATAAATATGTCTGGACATAGAGACCAATCAAGAAAAAAAGTTATAAAAACAAAGGTTATACAGTTGCAGACTTTGAATGATCATAAAAGTACTAATTATATTCTGTTAGAAAGAATTAAGTTCCAAAATAAATGAATGAATTGCTTTCAGAGATGGGAGGGTGTATTTTGTGGGGAATTAATATCAAAAATGCTATCTGCTATGGGTTTAAATTTATGTGGTATATTCATGGAACAGCTGAGCAAATGAACTTAAAGTACAAGCTTAAATTAGTTTTAAAATTATATATAAATTACACATTTTAAATCTATATAAAAGTGAAGGCTTGCTGTTGAATCTAAGACAGTAAAAATACTGTAAAATGTGAGAAAACTGTCAGCTAGTTTTTTATTGGGGACTGTCATTGCATTTCATGGAAGGCACCTACCGGTATTATTGTACATCTCATAATGCCTGGTCCCCACTGCACAACTCGAAACGCGCCTGCCGCCCCCTTTTGGCCGTTTGACAGGGTCCCACTGCCACTGAAGGCCGTCTGATGACGTACACTAGGGGGTGGCAGAGGGAGGGGGAGTAGCTCGTTTTCCGGGTTCATTTGTTGTGTTAACTGCACCTCCGACGGTCTTCGATGAGATTAAAACTTTTTTTTATGTTTGGGGTGATCTACACTGGAGAGGACAGCAGCCTGTCAGCAGCAACTGTAAAAATGCCACGTTTCTTACCGGAGTTTGGGTCCAATTCATGGAGGCTGGATCCGGTAAGTTTAAAAAGTAAAAAAAAAGTCCCGTTGTGGTTGTGTAATCAGATAGCAGAGGCTCTCCCCACTGTTTGCTGGACGCGTCGAGCCTCCAGAGATGGAATTTTATGGCGTTGGCAGTTCGACGCCGACGCGCGCGTGCGTGTGCAGGCTGCCGCCGCGCCGCTTCGATCACTCGAATCGCGCCGCTTCCTGGTTCGCCGTGACTCGACGCGTCTCCTCAATAGACTTTGAATGTAAACCGGCCGCTTCAGCCGCCCGAAACCGGGGGCAGTGGGTACCAGGCATAAGTGTTTCGCTCTTTCTTTAGGTTTGTTCCGTCACCGTTAATACAACCCAAACCACAGTGTGTACCCCGCTAAAAAGTTACATCAAAATGACCGGCTCAATCTTGAGATGAGGGCTATTACAGGTAGTCCTCGACTTACGGCGGAGATCCGTTCCTACGCAACGGCGTAAACCAAATTTCGACGTATGTCAGAACATACGTACACACTGCACCTTATACATACAGTACTGTATTTTACCAAGCACTTAGCCTATCCTAACACAGTACCCTACATAATTATTAAAAAACACATACATTTGGGAGCCATAATGAAGGGAAAAAAGAGGGATGCTGGTGAAGCCTTTCTTCCGTCCCTCCTACGTGTGCTCCATTTGTTTACGTCGTAAAACCACCGTCCAGCTCGGTCCATCCTCCGTATTCGTTTACGACGTAAAACCGCTTTCACAGTACAGTTTTGTTTTTTGAATGTCCAGAGGACCAGACTTAGCTTTTTTAGAGAGTACAGGGCAGAATTCCTCCGCAGCTACGTAATACCGGAAACCAGAAACTGCGTAACTCAGCTTTTCAAAATACATTTTATACAACAACAAAAATATATATATATATTTATTTATTTATTTATTTTTAATGGGAGATGCATCGTCATGTAGGAAAAGGCTGATTCACATAAATAAGTGGAGTTGAATATGACTGGCAGATGAGGCAAACACACTTCAAAAATGACATCGTGAAAAATAAGTCCACCTCCCATTCCGTATGAAAGTGATACGTTTTTGCATTCTTGCTTGGTCCAGCTTTCTCACTCATGTTTTATTGTCAGCCCAATGACCACAGCTGTTTTTGACCAATTTGACCTGGTCTCACTGCCTAACCTCACCAAGGTGGTTCAGCAGATGAAACCAACAAACTGTTCTCTGGACATCATTCCATCAAAAATATTCAAACAGTCCTTTGATGTAATTGGTCCTTGTGTTTTGTCATTTATTAACAGCTGTCTAATTTCAGGTTATGTGCCATCTGCTTTCAAACACGCTGTGGTCAGGCCTCTTCTCAAAAAACCAGGCCTAGATCCTACAGCTCTCTCTAATTTCAGACCAGTTTCCCATCTGTCATTTCTATCAAAGGTCCTGGAAAAGATTGTTTTTACTCAACTTCAATCTTTTCTTGAGCACAACAACCTGTTTGAAAAATTTCAGTCAGGTTTTCGAGCTCGTCACAGTACTGAATCTGCACTGCTCAAAGTGCAGAATGACATTCTTCTGTCCCTGGATGCAAAAAACCCTGTTCTGCTGGTGATGTTAGACCTCTCAGCAGCTTTTGACACCGTCGACCATCAGGTACTAATCAACCGCTTGTCTCAGCTGGTTGGCCTCCAGGGAGCTGTGCTTGAGTGGTTCAAATCTTACCTGACTGGGAGAACCTTTTCTGTCATGATAGGCGATCTGTCCTCCTCTTCATCAACCCCTCTGACCTCTGGCGTACCACAGGGATCCATTCTGGGGCCAGTCCTCTTTTCTCTTTACATGCTGCCATTAGGATCAATCATTGCACGTCATAATCTGTCTTTTCACATGTATGCAGACGATTTACAAATCTATCTGCCAGTCACTCCCAACCCCTCACTCAGTTCAAACACTCTTGTCAACTGCTTAAATGACATTAAGTACTGGCTGTCTCAAAACTTCCTCCACCTAAACACAGATAAAACTGAATGCATTTTATTTGGTGCACCCGATGACACCAGCAACATCCTTCCCAGTCCCAGTGTTGGTTTTCCCCTCCCCCACTTCAACCCGGTGGTCAGAAATCTTGGAGTGCAGCTTGACTCCAACTTAAAGTTTGATAAACAGATCAGTTCTGTTGTCAAGACCAGCTTTTTCCAGCTCCGTCTGCTCTCCAAAGTCAAGTCATTTCTCAGCCGTGGTGATCTGGAGAAGGCCATCCATGCCTTTGTGACCTCCAGACTTGACTATTGTAATGCTTTGTATGTTGGTATTAATCAATCCTCCATCTCCCGTTTACAGCTTGTACAGAACTCTGCCGCGCGCTTTTTGACCAACACACGAAAATATGAACACATCACTCCTGTCCTGTCCTCTCTACACTGGCTCCCGGTTCAGTTCAGGATACAGTTCAAGCTGCTCCTGTTTGTTTTCAAAGCTCTGAATGGACTTGCACCTCTGTACATCTCAGAACTTTTGAAAGTCCATCAGCCCAGCAGAGCTTTACGATCTGCCAGTCAACACCTGCTGGAGGTGCCTCGCTCAAGGTACAAACAATGGGGAGACCGGTCATTTTCTGTTGCCGGCCCAAAAGCCTGGAACAGCCTCCCCCTTGAGCTGCGTGCCACCTCTGATCTGACTCTGTTCAAAACCAGACTGAAGACCCACTTGTTCA
Organism: Garcialebias charrua; assembly: GCA_038048925.1. Lineage (NCBI taxonomy): Eukaryota > Metazoa > Chordata > Actinopteri > Cyprinodontiformes > Rivulidae > Garcialebias > Garcialebias charrua. Next base: position 8,391 of record JBBPBX010019164.1, read on the forward strand.
AAAAAGCTTTCAGTGTGTAACTTTTATTACTTTTGGTATTTTAGTATGTAGCATTTTTTATTTCCATTGCCTTCTTTATTACTGTTGTTTTTTATTCTATTTTCACTGATTTATTGTTCTAGTTTATTCATCTTTTTTATCCTGTTAAGCACCTTGGTCAATGCAAGGCATTGTAGGAAGGTGCTATACAAATAAATTTATTATTATTATTATGTTTTAGCAAGGGCTTAAAATCTGAGGTAATTCGCTGATTAGCTTGTAAGTTTTGCCGCGTTTAGCACCGTTGTTTTTAGCATTAGCGGTGACCTAAAGCTCAAGATTCAGTTGTCATCTGATTGGTTGCCCTGTATGTCAATCAAGTGACGGGATTTTTGATAGGCTAAAGCTCAAGATTTAGTTGTCATCTGATTGGTTGCCCTGTATGTCAATCTAGTGATGGGGTGTTTGATAAGCTGACAATTTTTTAATGTCACGTTGCGATCTACCAGTACTACCTCCGCGATCGACCAGTAGATCGCGATCGACGTAATGAGCACCCCTGGCCTATTGTAATCGCTCTTTTCAGACCCAAGCTGCAATTTTTTCTGCCAAATGATTTGGCCTTTTGGGGGCCTTAACATATCCTAAAACTCACTAAGTTTGGCCGATGCTTCAGGACTGGTGAAAAATTACGTATTTTGGGTGCGTCGCAAAAATCGCAACAGAAACGGCTCAAGAGCGACACCTGGACATTTCCAAAATACCCTCTGCATTAACCTTAGTTGGTCGTAGAAGCATGAAATTTGGTACACTTGTCCAATTCCCCAAGATGCATAGAAAACCCTCTGGCACCAACGTTGTACAATAAACAGGAAGGTGGCCATTTTGGAACGCCGTCCCAAATTTCACATATTTTGGGCAGATTACAACCTCCGCATTTGAACAAACTCCTCTTAGGTATTTCACTCAATCGGTTTCAAACTTGGCCATTTTGTTCATAAGGCATGGGGGACGAAAAGTTATTTAAACGGTTTGTTTCGGAGCATGCTGAAGGGGCAGGGCCAGACCTTAAAGTTGGACATCTTGCCATGAAAAACGAAATGCTAATAGCACCTACAAGAAAACTGTCTGAGACATCAAACCTTCCACGATTGATCCACATCCAGTCCCCTGCAAGACTGAATGATGAAATCATGACATTACTTAAGCCATGTCCCTGACAACAGGAAATGTAAAGTTTCACGTTGAACGGTCCCATCTGACCCCTGTTACATAATCAGCATGATAGTGTGTCCAGTGACCAGTGATGTCAGTAACGCGTGTGAGCCGGTTTACCTACTCGCAGATGCCACGGGGTCTCTCTGCTGCAGACAGTCCTGGGACAACCTGCTAAGTTTTATTGTTCTAATTTGACACCCTGTGCACCGCAAGGGAGGGGGGTGGCAGCCCCCTTCCTTCATAGCGATTGTTTTCAAAAGGGGGGTTGTGTTGTTGTTGTTCATCTTTTTTTTTTGAGTCAAGAAACAGGGCAAGACTGCTTTTTGAATTTTTATTTTGTGTTTTGTACAACAACCTTTTGACTTTATTTCACATACATCAGAACATTCATGTTTTGTGCATACAGTAAAGTCACCAGCTTTTTGTAGTCTCTTACAAACAAAGTCTGGGCATGTCAAATTAGGCATCCTCGGCATGCCCTCCCGGAGGGCCTCAGCCTGCTTACGCCTCTGCTCCAGCTTGGTCTGAATCCGGTCCAGGGCTCTCCCGAAGAGTGCCGTCGGCTCTATGGAGTGGTGCAGAAAAGGGACCAGCTGACCTTCTGGAAGGTCTGTCAGGGTCATCCATAGATGACGCTGGGCAATGACCACCTCAGCCACACATCTCCCTTGTGCAATGGCTGCTGTCTCTATCATGCGAAGCACAAAGTCAGTGGCCCTACGGGCTTCTTCTAGCACCTCAGCTGAAGCCTGCTTGTCTGTTGTCACCTGGAGCTCCTGGAGCTTTTCTGCCAGGTACGCCTGCATCATAGCGGATGCGTTCATCGTGCGTGCCGCGAGGCCCTGAGTTCTGTAACATTTCTCGAGCTGAGCGGCTGAGGCTCGACAGGCTTTATTGGGCAAAGTCGGTTTTGTTCCAGAAGATCTAGGGGCCAGGTGAGAAGCAAGTGTGTCCTCCATCTGTGGCACGTTGGCTATTCTTGCTGCTTCCATTCCAGCCACATCAAGGAACTGAGAGAGCGGGAGCAGCATGGGAGCTCTGGGTTCAGCCCAGGTGCGAGTAAGGAAATCAGGGAAGATGGGCATCCTGTGTCTTGTTGTGGATTGCTGCTTGGCATAAAAATAATTCCCTGCCAACCTTGTGACCTGTTGGCGAGGTGGAGGTTCCGGCCAAGGTATCTGCAACGCGTCCGCCGCTCTGTCACACAAGTCGAACAGAGCGGGGATTGAAGTGTCTGTCTCCGGCAGCACTGGCACCGGGTTGTGAGAGAGGTTCTCCTCCTCTCCTTCATACTCGTTGTCGGCTTTATCACCAGAAATTTCACCTGAGGCTGTTAGCAAGATCTCATCCGCGTTCATCATGCCTCGAGTGTCAAATTCGGCTGTCGAGTCCTCGACGGGAGCCGCCATGTCCGGGCTGTTGCCCCATTCGACCCGAGTACTGTCCTCCAAGTCTATGCTTTCGAGCTCCGGCGTGAGAGTGAGAGACTCTGTGAGGTCCGAGTCTGTTGGCGCCGCAGCTGCGCCCATGGCTTTGGCCACGATGTCTACTCGGTGTCTCCTCACCGCTTCCAGCATCTGGCTGCAGTGTGGACAGGAGTCGGGGGCGTCCAACGCCTTTGCCTGCAGCATCCCCAGGCAGACAGGACAGGCCTCGTGGGTGTCTGTCGCCGAAAGGGAAAATCCGTAGCCGTTGGGGCAGGCGCGTGAGATGGGACTCGTCGCCTTGCCAGCCTTTTTTGTAAATCTTGGCTTTCGTTTTCCTTTCTCGGGAGCCATGTCCGAGAAAAAACAAGCAAGTTTTCTTAAAATCCTTGTCCGAGACGTCTCCTATGTCGCGTCGCTTTCGCTGGCTAGCCTGCTACAATTTTAGCAGGGTAGCGATGTGACGCAGTTAGCGCCGTCGAGCGAAGCAGTTTGCGGAGAGAAGAGAAGAAAACTACGGGGTTAAGGAAAAAATGTGCCGGACTAGCGTTCGCCATTCCAGCAATACGAAGGAAATTTCTCTGTACGCTCAGCGTAAGGAGCGAGCTAACCTCTAACGAGCGATGTGTCTACAGAGAAGTCCCACGAAGTTCAGGTTTAAGCGAGGTGAAGGGCAAAAAGAGGAAGTAGGATGGTCGTCCGCGTCTTAAGTACCCAGAGGGCGGGGCCTCTGGGGTAACGCTGACGCCCCCTGCCATAAAGGCGTGAATGTATTCCTTCAGGTAATCACGCGGGGGACGCAATTCCCATAGCAATAGTGTTGCACCGAGAGACCTGACTGATAAGGGAACAGTATGATTGATCATGATCCACCTCTTGAACAGGAATCCATGATAATTGGCCAATAGCCTCCACAGCGACCTCTACATTATTCTTATAGTTATATTTCAGTGATACATCATCTGATATGCATCACATTTTTTGGACGTCATCAGTGTGCACTTCTACACACATTGGTATTTTTGTATAACTTTTGACTCCAGTGCACCCTCTAGATTATTCCAAGATTTATATCTCAGTGAACTTTCATCCAATATGTACTAGATTTATTGTACGTCATCAGTGAGCACTTCTAGACACAATGGTGGTGTTATTTAACATATCACTCCAGTGCGCCCCTAGATTATTCCAACAGTTATATCTCAGTGATACATCATTTGATATGTACCAGATTTATTGTGCGTAATCAGTGAGAACTTCCAGACACATTGGTGTTATTATTTAACATTTGACTCCAGTGCGCCCCCTAGATTATTCTAACAGTTATATCTCAGTGAAACATCAAACGATATGCACCAAATTTTTGGGGCATGATCAGTGAGCACTTCTAGACACATTGATATTGTGGTTTAACATGTGACTCCAGTGTGCCCCCTAGATTAATCCAACAGTTATATACCAGTGATACATCATCCGATATATGCCAGATTTATTGTGTGTAATCAGTGAGCACTTCTAGACACATTGGTATTGTTTATTCATGACATCACTTAAGCCCCACCCACTCAGAGAAGAAATTGTTGATTATTGGGTGACTCTTCCAGCTTCGCCCTGTGTAAGATATAAGACTGAAACTGTATTAGCTAACTGTTGATTACCACACAAGACATGTTGAAAAGCATAAAGGAAGTGCTCTTCAAACATTTGCCACAAAATAGGAAGTCACAATAACTCCTGTCTGGAAGGTTGGATTTCAGCCAAACTTCTAAGGCTTGCAGCTGGTCTCGTACTGATATGGGCGGAAGATGATTTTGAAGATTGGACATATGCGCACTCTGGTGGATGTGTGCGGGAATGGAACAACAGTGCTCACAAATGCAAATGGGAGGCGTTGCTGGAGCTCCAGTGGTCGCAAGTGAAGTTGAAGATTTGGCAAATGCGCACCCTAGTGAATGGGTGCGGGATAGGCACAAGAGCATTCGTGGTGGCGACTGGGTGGACTAGTTGAAGCTTCCACGGTCGCCGTAAGGCCGAAGCGGCGCTTTGCTGCGAGGGCCTCAATGCTGATTGCAGCTTTAAAGAATTTGTTTGAAACTCACAGAAAGTGACGTATCTCTAGAACTGATTAACATTTGGAGCCGTTTTGATTCAGGATGGCTGCCACAGCTACCTCAGCAAACACAAAATTGACTATAACTCAGTCATTCATTTAGATATTTAGCTGAAATTTAGTTTGGCTGTAGCTGAGAGCGAGTTGTTATGCATTCCTAATGCAAATGAAATATCCAAGATAGCTGCCTTAGCTAAAAGAGAAAAAAAAAAGAGAACTCTGCCATTTTTAGAGCTATTGAGCAGAAATTTGGCATATTGGTAGCTGAGAACAATCCTTAATAGACACTGACTGATAATAAAAAAAATTCAAGATGGCCGCATTAGCTAAAAATAAAAAAATATAACACAGCCATTCAGCTCAAGTTAGGCATACTGGTAGCTGAGAGCGACCCCCAACACATAGTAAAAATATAAAAAGTATAAAAATAAATTAGTAGGGATTATAAGGAAACATAATAAAGAATATTATAGTAAATTATTAGATAAAACTAATGGTGATATGAAAGCAACATGGCGAGTAATGAATGGTGTACTAAAGAATCATAAAGCAAAAACTGGTATTTCAAAATATTTTGTAAAAGACAACGATGAAGTTCATGATGAAAATGAAATTGTAAATGGATTTAATCAATATTTCGTGAATGTTGGATCAAGCCTTGCAGCTAAGATACCAAAAGTAGATAAAAATATGATCCACTCAATTACAGGTTGTGCAAATAGTATTTTCCTAAATGGAACTAACAAAGAGGAAATAATGAATGTAGTAAAACATCTTACAGACAAGAGATCGAAAGACTGGGTGGACATGGATATGATGTTTGTAAAGGACATAATGAGCCATGTTATTGAGCCGTTCACATACATATGTAACTTATCATTTTCAACAGGAATTTTTCCAGATAATATGAAAGTAGCTAAGGTCGTTCCTCTTTTTAAAAATGGTGATAAATGTGTATTCAACAATTATAGACCTATATCCTTGTTACCACAGTTTTCAAAAATTCTTGAAAAACTATTTGTAAACAGACTAGACCAATTTATAGATAAACAAAATATTCTAAGCAACAGTCAGTATGGGTTTAGATCAAAAAACTCTACATCAATGGCTCTCATGGAATTAATGGAACAAATAACTACTGCTGTCGATCAAAAACAACATTGTATCAGTATCTTTGTTGATTTAAAAAAAGCATTCGATACTATTGATCACACCATTCTCCTTGAAAAACTGAACAAATATGGTATTAGAGGACCAGCATTACAGTGGGTATCTAGCTACTTAAAAAATAGGAAACAATTTGTACAAATAAATGATGTAAGATCTGACCTCTGTAATATCACATGTGGAGTTCCCCAAGGCTCTGTACTTGGACCAAAGCTTTTTATTTTATATGTGAATGACTTGGTAAATGTGTCAGGACTCCTTAAATGTGTACTTTTGATTTGATTTGATGTTTATTCATTCATTTTAAAAGAACAATACAAGACAGTTTCATCAGATACAAGATTACAAGTAGGATAAAATGAAGGGAGCAGAAAGAAGATGAAATCTTATTATATCTGCCCCTATTTCACAGTTTGTTCAACCAATGATAACTTTCAAGCAACATCACAGAATGAATAGTTCTACCTATTTTCCTAACTGTAATACACAAACTACATCACAAAATGAATAATTCTACTTAATTTTCCTGACTGTAAAACATAAACTAGATCACAAAATGAATAATTCTACTTAATATTTCTAACTGTAATACACAAACTACATCACCCATAATTCTAATTAATTTTCTAATTCTAATTTTTTTTTTTTTTATTTTTTTTTATAATTTTATTTAATTTTCCTATTTTTTTTTTTTTTTTTTTTCGCTGATGATACCACTTTTTTCTGTTCAGGTGAAGATATAGAACAAATGTTAGAATTGATAAAGACAGAATTTGTCAAGATACAAACTTGGTTTAAAATAAATAAATTATCATTAAATCTAGAGAAAACTAATTACATGATATTCGGTAATAAAAAGAAAACTGTTGATGTTCCACTCAAAATTGAGGATGTTGAGATTTGTAGAGTGAATGAGGTGAAGTTTTTGGGTGTTATCATTGATGACAAACTGACATGGAAACAACACATAAATTCTGTAAGAATAAAAATAGCTAAATCGATAGCAGTACTGTACAAAGTCAGAGACCTATTGAATGATAAAGCTCTGTATTTGTTGTATAACACAATCATTGTTCCACACTTAATCTATTGTATTGATGTTTGGGGGAAAGCGTGTAAAACAATCACAAAGCCTATTTTTGTATTACAGAAAAGAGCTGTAAGAATTATCACTAGAAAGCATTACCGTCATCCATCAAGTACATTATTTTATCAACTAAAATTATTGAAGTTCCATGATTTGGTAGACTATAATATTTTATCAGTTATGTATAGAGCTCAAAATAATGCATTACCTTTAAATATCCAAATGCACTTTGTTAAAAGACAAAGTTGTTATAATCTTAAGGGAACAGAGTTGTTTGTAAAACCACAATTCAGAACCAGTTTGAAGGGACGTTCTACCTCAATCCAGGGAATTAGATTATGGAATGGCTTGGAGAATGTAGTTAAAAATGCCAAGTCAATGTTTACATTTAAAAAAATGATCAAAACAAATGTGTTAAAAAATATATGTGAAATAACGTAATGTGTATTGTATTAGTTAGAAAATTAGAAAGAGTTAGTCATTTTGTACTGTTGGTTGAAGAATATTATTGTTTAACCTGATTGTTGGAAAAAAGTTGGTTGAAGATTATTATTGTTTACATGGTTTGACTACTGTTGTTTAATCTGATTGTTGGAGATAAGGGGCAGATATAATAAGATTTATTCTTCTTTCTGCTACCTTTCATTTTTTTACATTTTGTACACTATCATTATGAGATTGTCTTGTATTGTTTCTTTTGTAAAAAAAATGAACAAATTTAATAAACATAAACATAAACATAAACATAGTACTGTAAAATCAACAATTTTAATCGGTATCAGCCTGGCAGTCCCTGGCAGATTTCTCCAGGAACTTTCTAGTTTTGTTCTGTCATTTCAAAAAGCATTACTAAACAGGATGTTGAGATTGTTGAACTTGGACATCCTGCAAAAAGTGAAAAAGTTGTGAATTGTTGTAGATGATGAGGTAAAAATAAAAATATTTAGACTCCTGCATACTCTTATTTGAACATCTAAAGAGAAAGTAATTTAAAATGTAATCATGTGAAAGGTTAATGATTGAACATGTTTGAAAATAATGAATAAATTTTCTAATGAAAAATGTTAGCAATCAGATTCATTGTGTTTTCTTTTCTTATATGCAGTTTTATACAATAATTTCTTTTTCTAAAGTTTTGTTTAACGTGTCTCCACTTTGGTTTAATTTTTTCAAGAATTCCACGAGTTGCTTAATGTCATGCTTTAACTTCTGTTGCTGTTCTTTGTGTTTTGTGACTATATGATTTGTGCCTCAAAGTCAAAGTAAATATGACAGATGTGACATGTGAGGCAGTTTTGTGACACGTTTGAACATTAAATAAATTTTCATAATCACAGCTACGGGTTGTTTAAAAGAGCCCCTGTAGCAGCTGGTGAGAGCTGGATAAACGCTGCTTTGGTTATCTGACTGTCGTGACACAGGTTTGAGCCTGTGCCAGCAAAAAATGAGTACGGTAAACATCAACAACCACTGGCAGTTTTCTACATTTATGTCTATAAAACACAACAATATGTCCTAACATAAAGTCACTTTTCTGTTTGGAATAAAGACAATGCAAAATATGTTGCAAAGTACATTAAATGTCAAACTTCACACCACGACTCAGTAACATGCTGAAATAATTCATACAAAGTATTTTTTTTTCTTCTAATTTCACAAAATGTTACCAGCTCATTTAAATTTGTATTTGTCTCTGTTATGGGATAGTGTTCACAGAATCATAATGTCATGGTGTAGAAGGATTTTGACCCAGGAATACAGACTCTACAAGAGGAGCAGGAGTAAACCATGAAGCAAAACACTTTATGTTGCAGAAAACTCAAGGATGGTACAAGGAGTCACAGCAAGTCACAAGAAAACACAGACAAAACTGGACGTGGTGTGATAACACACATGAAAGGTCCACTGGGAAAGAACAAAATCCAGACAGATTACATATGCTGGGTTGATGAGAAACTGGAGACACCTCGGCTGAATGAAGACTGGGAACGGGTAAGCGTAAAGAGCCGGATGTGATTACTGAGGAGGACTGAACTGGTATCAGAGAGGAACAAAAGTCAAACCCTGAAAGAACAAAACACTGAGGACGAAAAACCAAAATGAATAAACTAAAAAAGACAGATACTGACGTGAAGTTTTTATATGAATAGAGTGATGAATATTATCTGATCTTATCCATCCTTAGGAGTGACAAGGATGGATACAATCAGGAATGAGATCATCAGAGGTACAGCACATGTTGAACAACTGGGAGATAAAGTTAGGGAGGCCAGACTGAGATGGTTTGGACATGTCCAGATGAGGGACAGTGGGTATATTGGTAGAAGGATGTTAGAAATGCAGCTGCCAGGAAAAAGACAAAGAGGAAGGCCAAAGATGGATGCAGTTAGAGAGGACATGAAGGTAGTTGGAGTGAGGACAGAGGATGCAGAGAACAGAGTGAGGTGGAGGAGGATGACTCGCTGTGGCAACCCCTGAAAAGGGAAAAGCCAAAAGAAGAAGAGTGATAAATATTAGATAGAAATTTTACATTTATGATTTTAATGACGTATTGTGGTGTATTAGTAAGGTAAATGGCCTCATCTCTCTCACCCAGTAGGAGGAGCCAGCGAGGTGTAACCCAGGTTTTCCAGGTAGAGAAGAAGTGTTCGTGTGTGATTTCATTCATTCTGTTTCTGGTTTTGTGTCAGGATTGGCTCCCTTCGTCCCCCTCTGTTAGTTTTAAGGTTTCCAGTTTAGTCTCATGTTTATTCACTCTTAGTTGTCATCCTGTAGTCAGTTAGTTTATTTAGTTTCCCTCCCAGTTCAGTCCAGTCCTTAGTCAGTTAGTTTAATAGTATCCAGTTTAGTCTCATGTTTATTCACTCTTAGTTGTCATCCTGTAGTCAGTTCCTAGTCTGTTAGTTATGAGTTTCCCTTCCAGTTTAGTCGTGTTTATTCACTCTTAGTTTTACCTCCAGTTCTGTCCCTAGTTACTTTCATGTTATAGGTTAGTTTTCCGGTCCTGCTCTGTGTCCCTAGTTGAGTGTCTCCGTTGATTGTCCCCAGGTGTCTGTGATTATGTCTCGTCATAGTTGTGTGTATATAAGTCCTGTCTGTGTCTCATTTCATTGTCGGTGCATAGTCTGGTGTAATCTGGTAAACCCTCATGTCTCTCGCCACAGCTCCTCTCCTGTGAGTATTGCTGCCACGACAGCCTTGTTTATTTGTGTTATTAAAAGTATTACTTTTACAACCGCCTGCCTCCTGCGTTTCCGTCTGCACCACTGGGTTTTCATGCTCCCTGAGTAAAACCGTGACATTATGCACCGACCATACAAAAAGCCCAGCGGACGGAACGGGTCGCCTACCTGTTTGCTCGACTCCACGCAGCGGGACGAGGTCGTTTTCCGGTGTGGTGGATTTTGGCTCCACGAGGACCACCTGACGTCCTGCTCCAGTTCGGCTCTCCCTCCAGGTCCACTCGTTGTCTCCGGCTGGACCTCAGGGGAGGACAATGACGACGACCTGTGTTTTCCTCTTTTCCCCCAGTCTCAGCGCCGCCGTAGAAGCGGTAGAAAGATGACCCGGAAGTGTTCACCGGCGCCTCCATCTTTGTCTGCTGATCGGGCTCGGTCCAGCGAGTCCGAGCATTTTGGGCACGACTCCAGCGCTCCGGTGGGGGCGCGTTCCATGGCCTCACCTCCTAGGTTCCCGGTGAGGGTGGACACAGACGCCCCACCGTCGCTCGCAGCGTTTCCTGCTCGGTTCGGTGAACCTGGTCGCAGCGACTCCACGGGGGCGGGTCTTCATGCCGCTCGCTCATCTCCCCGTTCATCAAGTGACCTGATGAGGGGGGGCCAGCACACAGGTCAGTCAACTGAACACCATTCAGTCTCTCCAGCAGAGGTCACCCTAGGTGAGCCGTCAGGGGTGATGAATACACTTGACACTACGCCCCCACCCAGAGACGCTCCTTTGTCTAAATCAAACACACACCAGCTTCAGTCCAAAGAAATCATACAAATAAACCGGACTTTACAAAGTTTAATCACCTCAGCTAAAAATAACCCGGACTGTTTTGATTTTGTGCTTTCCCTCGCTGAGAAGTTCATATTATCTCAACCCGGTATGACCCAGCTCCCTGAATATGAACAATTTTTACTTGGAATAAGGACTCTAAAATTATCCACCTCTGAGCCAGTTCTTTCATCAACCCCAGTTGTCCCCAGCCTATGTTCTGAACCGGTCCCTGTTATGAAAACTACTGTTAACAACACAGTCAGGCAGCAGCCTGCAACAACCACCAGTTTTCTGCTTCCTGACCCTTCAGCAGCAGCAGTCAGCCCTGACCCTTCAGCAGCAGCAAGCCCTGAAGCAGCAGACCTTCCAGTTCCTATAGAGTCCTACTCTGAGGGGGTCCGGGTAGATGCCCCTCACTTCACCTGTACCTTGGAGGGTCCTGAGTCCAGGAGGGGTTCCCGGTCGGGTGGTTCTGGACTGCGCCGTCGCCGCCGTGGCAAAGATCGAAGGCAAAGTGGGCTAACCAACTCTTCAGCTGCTGACACCTCGCCCGGTTCGTCAGCTGATTCAACGCCTGCAGCTCCAGCATGCCTCAGGAGGGTCCGGGAGGACTCCTCCCACGGTTCCAGTCTCGGGAGGGTCCAGGAGGACTCCTCCCACGGTTCCAGTCTCGGGAGGGTCCAGGAGGACTCCTCCCACGGTTCCAGTCTCGGGAGGGTCCAGGAGGACTCCTCCCACGGTTCCAGTCTCGGGAGGGTCCAGGAGGACGCCTCCCATGCTCCCTGCTGGCCGGTGGTCTCGCAGCCTGAGGGCGCTGCCCTGTCTCCGGCTCCTGAGGGCGCTGCCCTGTCTCCGGCTCCTGAGGGCGCTGCCCTGTCTCCGGCTCCTGAGGGCGCTGCCCTGTCTCCGGCTCCTGAGGGCGCTGCCCTGTCTCCGGCTCCTGAGGGCGCTGCCCTGTCTCCGGCTCCTGAGGGCGCTGCCCTGTCTCCGGCTCCTGAGGGCGCTGCCCTGTCTCCGGCTCCTGAGGGCGCTGCCCTGTCTCCGGCTCCTGAGGGTGCTGCTGCCCTACCTCCAGCCTCAGAGGGTTCGGACGCCTTCCACGCATCCTGTCCCGAGGGGGTCCTGGAGGACGCCCCTCCCGTGTCCTGTTCCGAGGGGGTCCTGGAGGACGTCCCTCACTTCTTCTGTTGCCCAGAGGTCTTACAGCCGTCTACGGAGGGTCCCGACGCAACAGACGCCTCCACGTCTACGGAGGGTCCCGGCGCAACAGACGCCTCCACGTCTGCAGAGGGTCCCAGCGACGCCTCTACGCCTGCAGAGGGTCCCAGCGACGCCTCTACGCCTGCAGAGGGTCCCAGCGATGCCTCTACGTCTGCAGAGGGTCCCAGCGACGCCTCTACGCCTGCAGAGGGTCCCGGCGACGCCTCTACGCCTGCAGAGGGTCCCGGCGACGCCTCTACGCCTGCAGAGGGTCCCGGCGACGCCTCTACGCCTGCAGAGGGTCCCGGCGACGCCTCTACGCCTGCAGAGGGTCCGGGCGACGCCTCTACGTCTGCAGAGGGTCCCGGCGACGCCTCTGCGTCTGCAGAGGGTCCCGGCGACGCCTCTGCGCCTGCAGAGGGTCCCGGCGACGCCTCTGCGCCTGCAAGGGTCCCGCCGCCGACGCCTCTACGTCTCTTGAGGGTCCCAGCGCCGCCGACGCCTCTACGTCTCTTGAGGGTCCCAGCGCCGCCGACGCCTCTACGTCTCTTGAGGGTCCCAGCGCCGCCGACGCCTCTACGTCTCTTGAGGGTCCCAGCGCCGCCGACGCCTCGACGTCTCTTGAGGGTCCCAGCGCCGCCGACGCCTCGACGTCTCCTGAGGGTCCCAGCGCCGCCGACGCCTCGACGTCTTCGGAGGGTCCCGAGGGGTCCACGTCTTCGGAGGGTCCCGAGGGGTCCACGTCTTCGGAGGGTCCCGAGGGGTCCACGTCTTCGGAGGGTCCCGAGGGGTCCACGTCTTCGGAGGGTCCCGAGGGGTCCACGTCTTCGGAGGGTCCCGAGGGGTCCCAGGAGGGACCCCCTCCAGTTCCTTGTGCCGAGGGGTCCCAGGAGGGACCCCCTCCAGTTCCTTGTGCCGAGGGGTCCCAGGAGAGACCCCCTCCAGTTCCTTGTGCCGAGGGGTCCCAGGAGAGACCCCCTCCAGTTCCTTGTGCCGAGGGGTCCCAGGAGAGACCCCCTCCAGTTCCTTGTGCCGAGGGGTCCCAGGAGAGACCCCCTCCAGTTCCTTGTGCCGAGGGGTCCCAGGAGAGACCCCCTCCAGTTCCTTGTGCCGAGGGGTCCCAGGAGAGACCCCCTCCAGTTCCCTGTGCCGAGGGGTCCCAGGAGAGACCCCCTCCAGTTTCCTGTCCCGAGAGGGTCCTGGTGGACTCCTCCCAAGAGGTCTCGCCTCCAGAGGGTCTCTCGATGTCTCCAGAGGGTCCCAACGCCGCAGACGCCTCGTTGCTCGACGACATCGTCTCGAGGTTCAAGGTCTTGACGCTTGATGACCCCTCGACTCTCGTCTCCGTCTCTTTGCCAGACGTCCCCGACGACGTCCCCGTGCCAATGGTCGTTCGGGACGCGTCAACGCCCGATGTCTCTACACCTGCCGACGTCTCGACACTCGAGGGTTCCCACGATCTCTCGACGCTCGATGGTTCCCACGATCTCTTGACGCTTGATGGTTCCCACGACGTCTCGTCTCCCGTCTCTACGCCCATTGACGTCTTGTGGCTGGGCGTCACAACGCCGCATGAGGATGCTCCTGTTTTGGGTGGACCCTGGAGGGTCCTACCCTCATCTTCGACTTTCCTGAGGCCTCGTCACCGACGGAGGCTCCTGGTGATGGGCTGCCTTCCTGCTGCCCGCCTGACTGGCCGCCCGCCCGACCAACTCCTGCCTGAGGGGCGGCGTCCCGGCCGACCGCCTGACCGGCTCTGTCCTGAGGGGCGACGTCCCGGCCGACCGCCTGACCGGCTCTGTCCTGAAGGGCGACATCCCGGCCGACCGCCTGACCGGCTCCTGCCTGCGGGGCGATGCCCTGGCCGACCGCCTGACCTACCTGGTGGACGGGCCGTTGCCCGCCTGGACGTTTTTGTGTTCTGTGTCTTAGGGTTATGTCCCCTGTCTTTGTGTTTTTTCGTGCCCGTCGTCCCTGCGGTACCTCCCTCTGCCCGCCTTGTTTTTTGGGGGTGTTCTTCGGGGACGCCAGGGGGCGTCTTTGAGGGGGGGGGTACTGTCAGGATTGGCTCCCTTCGTCCCCCTCTGTTAGTTTTAAGGTTTCCAGTTTAGTCTCATGTTTATTCACTCTTAGTTGTCATCCTGTAGTCAGTTAGTTTATTTAGTTTCCCTCCCAGTTCAGTCCAGTCCTTAGTCAGTTAGTTTAATAGTATCCAGTTTAGTCTCATGTTTATTCACTCTTAGTTGTCATCCTGTAGTCAGTTCCTAGTCTGTTAGTTATGAGTTTCCCTTCCAGTTTAGTCGTGTTTATTCACTCTTAGTTTTACCTCCAGTTCTGTCCCTAGTTACTTTTATGTTATAGGTTAGTTTTCCGGTCCTGCTCTGTGTCCCTAGTTGAGTGTCTCCGTTGATTGTCCCCAGGTGTCTGTGATTATGTCTCGTCATAGTTGTGTGTATATAAGTCCTGTCTGTGTCTCATTTCATTGTCGGTGCATAGTCTGGTGTAATCTGGTAAACCCTCATGTCTCTCGCCACAGCTCCTCTCCTGTGAGTATTGCTGCCACGACAGCCTTGTTTATTTGTGTTATTAAAAGTATTACTTTTACAACCGCCTGCCTCCTGCGTTTCCGTCTGCACCACTGGGTTTTCATGCTCCCTGAGTAAAACCGTGACATTTGGCGCTCGAAGGATTAAAGTCAACTGCTTGCAAATCAATTTGTTTCTCCTTCTTCACACGCTACAGTGGTGACCCTGCGACGTGAAAAATCTCAAGACCAAACATGGATGTTGTTTCTTCTTCGGACCCTGCCGCCACGACGTCTGCCCAGCTGTTGCAGCCGACCCCAGCTGACTTTGCTCCCGCAACGAGTGTTAAGCTCCCGGAGTTCTGGCAAAGTGACCCGGTTTCGTGGTTCCAGCACATCGAGGCACTCTTTCGCCTCCGAGGCGTGAACGCAGATGAAACCAGGTACTTCTTGGTCGTGTCGGCTCTGGATCAGCAGTCCACCCGCAAAGCCATGCCGCTGCTGCGCGACCCGCCACACGTGGGCAAATATGGCGCCCTCAAAGAGTTTCTGCTGCGACGGTACACTTTGACTTCAACTGAGAGGGCTGATAAACTGCTATCCCTGCCTGGTTTGGGTGACGGCACGGCTGTTGGCATGATGGACAAAATGCTGTCACTACTTGGTTCAGACGATGGGGGGTTCCTGTTCCCGCACATTTTCTTGCGCCAGCGGAGCTCCCTGTGTTTCTACCACCGGAGGTTCGGCAACAAGGCCAAGCGTTGCATCCCACCATGCACATTCAGTGTGTCGGGAAATGACGAAGCCGGCGCTCAGTAGCAGATGTGGGCGCTGGCGAGCAAGGTGAGCTGCTCTTCGTCACAGACTCCCTGTCAGGATGTCGTTTTTTGGTTGACTCTGGTTCCCAGAAAAGTTTGGTCCACCCTGTTGGACCTGAATTAGCAGGCCGAGGCAGTGGCCCACTGCTAACTGCTGCTAACGGTTCTCCCATTGGAACTTTTGGCACTAGACGGACAACAGTTTCTTTCCATGGTCGTGAGTTCGAGTGGGACTTTGTGGTTGCCTCAGTGACTGTTCCTATTATCGGTGCAGATTTTTTATGTGCTCATGGACTGTTAGTAGATGTTGCTAACCGCAGACTTATTGACGCTGTAACTTTTGCAACTTTCCCATGTGTGTCTGGGGGGGCTGGGCCGCTAACTCATGCTAATGTTTTAGTTTCAGGAGATGTTTTTCAAGGTTTGTTGGCAGAATTCCCCTCTTTAACTACACCTGCTTTTTCCTCTTCAGAAACTAAACACGGGGTCGAGCATTTCATCCCTACTACGGGACCGCCCGTTTTTGCACGTGCACGCCGCCTCGACGCTGTTAAACTGGCCATCGCTAAAGAGGAGTTTGGTACCATGGAGAGGTTGGGTATTGTTAGACGCTCTAACAGCCCGTGGGCCTCCCCCCTTCACATGGTACCAAAAGCAGACGGGTCGTGGCGCCCATGTGGCGATTTTCGCCGTTTAAATAACGTGACGACGCCTGATCGCTACCCCATTCCGCACATTCAGGACTTTTCTGTTCGGTTGTCGGGTGCTTCCATTTTTTCTAAGGTGGATCTGGTGCGCGGCTACCATCAAGTCCCAGTGCAGTCCAGCGATGTACCTAAAACTGCAGTAATCACCCCCTTTGGGCTTTTTGAGTTCCTCCGCATGCCGTTTGGACTAAAGGGGGCAGCACAGACTTTTCAAAGGTTGATGGACTCCGTGTTGCGTGGCCTCAATTTTGTGTTTGTCTATCTGGACGACATTTTGGTGGCCAGCTCGTCAACCGAGGAGCACCTGTTGCACCTGAAAGAAAATTTTCAGCGCTTGGATGCAAATGGCTTGATCATTAATCCGGCCAAGTGCCAGTTTGGTTTACCAGTGATCGACTTTTTAGGTCATCGTATTTCCACGCAGAGTGCAGTTCCATTGCCTGCCAAGGTACAGGCGGTGGCAGAGTTCCCACGTCCTCCAGTGGTAAAAAAGTTGCAGGAGTTTTTAGGCATGGTGAACTTTTACAACAGGTTCATTCCCAATGCAGCCCATCTCCTGCAGCCTCTCTACGAGGCCCTGCACTCGAGGAAGGCGACTGACACAGTGGTTTGGACCCCGGACCGGATCACTGCTTTTGATGGTGCTAAGTCCGCGTTAGCTAGCGCGGCACTCCTAGCCCATCCAGATTCAGAGGCACCGATTGCGCTAACAACTGATGCTTCAGATATAGCTGTGGGGGCCGTTGTAGAGCAACGCATTGGCGACGCATGGCAGCCGTTGGCATTTTTCAGCCGAAAATTGCGGGACTGCGAGCGCAAGTACAGCGTTTTTGACCGCAAGTTGTTGGCGCTGTTCTTAGCTACACAACATTTTCGTTTTTTGCTGGAGGGTCGTTCGTTTACGGCTTATGTGGACCACAAACCACTCACGTTTGCCATGTCTAAAGTTTAGGAGCCCTGGTCAGCGCGTCAGCAACGGCACTTGGCGGCCATTTCAGAGTTTACAACGGACGTCCGCCATGTGGCCGGAAAATCCAACTCAGTGGCGGACTGTCTGTCACGGGTACTCGTTTGTCCTGTGCTCCTCGGGGTAGATTTTTCTGCCATGGCCGCTGACCAACCGGGAGACGCTGATATAACTGCCCTTCGTGCCGGCGTTTCAGGGCTTAAGCTAGAGGAGGTCAAATTGGGAGAGGGCGGTCCTTTGATCCTGTGTGACGTTTCCACAGGCCGGACACGCCCAGTGGTTCCATCAGGTTGGCGCCGCCGCATTTTTGACTCTGTTCACTCTCTCTCGCACCCAGGTGTGCGCGCGTCTGTGAAACTAGTCAGCGCACGTTTTGTGTGGCCTGGTTTACGCAGAGAGGTGAGGAGTTGGGCAGCGGCTTGCGTGGCTTGTCAGCGTGCCAAGGTGCACCGGCACACTAAGGCACCACTGGAACCATTTCCCATTCCAGCCAAGCGTTTTGACCACGTGCATGTGGACTTAGTTGGTCCCCTGCCCCCATCACGGGGTTTCACACACCTGCTTACAGTGGTCGACCGCACAACCAGGTGGCCGGAGGTCGTTCCTCTTTCTTCCACAACTACCTCCGACGTGGCTGGTGCGTTCCTCTCCACTTGGGTTGCCCGTTTTGGTGTGCCCTCGGACATCACTTCAGACAGAGGTCCCCAGTTTATTTCAGGGCTCTGGTCCGAGATGGCGCGCTCCTTGGGGGTGCAGGTGCATCGCACTACCGCCTACCACCCTCAGGCTAACGGGTTGGTTGAACGTTTCCATCGGTCTCTTAAGGCGGCGTTACGTGCTGCGCTAACAGACGTTGGCTGGGTGGAGCGTTTGCCGTGGGTGCTGCTTGGGTTGCGATCAGCTCCTAAGGAGGACCTCAACGCTTCATCAGCCGAGTTGGTTTTTGGTCAGCCTTTACGAATCCCAGGGGAGTTTTTGTTAGACGTTGCCGCTCCACGTTTCCCCGAAGCGGTGGACCCCTATTCGCAGAGTAGTCTTTTGGTTCCGGGTCCTGTGCACCATTGTTTCCCGCAGGCGTTTGTGCCCACAGCACTCCAGTCTGCCCGTTTTGTTTTTGTGCGACGTGACGCCCACCGTTCGCCCCTCCAGCCTCCGTATGACGGGCCGTTTCGGGTGCTCGAAAGGGGCGCGAAAAGTTTTGTTTTAGACATGGGTGGGCGTAGAGAGCTGGTTACAGTGGACCGCCTGAAGCCAGCCTATGTGTTGGCTGATGAAGAGGTGTTGCCGGCTCAGGTTCCTAGACGCGGCCGCCCTCCTGCTCGACCCCATCTTCCGTTTTCTCCCCCCAACTGTGTTCCTCCACCTGTGGCACAAAATGTTGTTCCTGTACGGGTGCCAGCTGTTTCTCCGCCCCCGAGTCGACGCAGTCGGTTCGGCAGGTTGATTAGGCCCCCTGTGAGAGACTGATATGTTTTGTATTTGCCCTTCTGGGTGTTCGGGGGGGGGCTGTGTGGTGTATTAGTAAGGTAAATTGCCTCATCTCTCTCTCACCCAGTAGGAGGAGCCAGCGAGGTGTTCCCCAGGTTTTCCAGGTGGAGAAGAAGAAGTGTTCGTGTGTGATTTCATTCATTCTGTTTCTGGTTTTGGCGCTCGAAGGATTAAAGTCAACTGCTTGCAAATCAGTTTGTTTCTCCTTCTTCACATGCTACAGTATCTTTATATTGACAGGCTTGATTTGACTAATATTATCTTTACCCGATTCTTCCTTTTTGGATTGTGGGGGTCACTTGTGCCCATGTCCAGTAGTCACTGTGCGAGGGGCGGGGGACACCCTAGACAGGTCTCCAGTCCATCACAGGGACACATAGAGACAAATTAGACAAACAACCATTCACTCTCTCACTCACATATCCACAATATTCCTACGCCCCATGATGCCTTGCGCGAATTATGGGAACGACTTCCGCCGGAAGTGAGAGCAGCAGTTAAAGCCCAGTCTACTGGCTGTATTTATCACGTTTGTTTTTTTTTTTTTTTTTTTTTCTAATTAATTACAATGGTTACTTCGTGTTGGGTCAGTGGGTGTTCCTGTCGGGTAGACGTTTGTTCAAAGCGCAGTTTTCACTTAGTCCCAAAAATAAGTAAACGTGAAGGATTTATCTCCATCGGACGAGCTGACAGCTGCCCCTCCTCTGCTCGGATCTGCTCTCGAAGACGTCGTGTTCAGATCACGTTTTCTCCGGTAAACAAAATATTCTACATAAATCATTTTGTGAAACAATTTCAGAACAATGTGAGAGTATAATTTTCTCTGTGTTGGAGCTGTTGTTGTTTTTTTCTTCATGATTTAGCACCGTCTACTAGCTGTGGTTAGCTTAGCATGTAGCGTTAGCATCTGTTAAAGTATTTACTAAACAAATCTGTGGATAAATAATATAACTACATGTGTGTGTAATACATTTGCAGTACATACATATGCTGTGTGTATGTGTATACTGTATGCACACTATATATACAGTATATACATACATACTGCACATACATACTGTACTGTAGTACTGTTTTGATTGTAGGTCCCTGTTACTCTCATGTGAATAAAGCAGTGGGATGCTGTTTGTACAGAAAATATTCCATAACACAAGCTCATCTTTTGGTTATTACTACATTTGTTCTATTGAAATATTTATATTTTCAGGAAGGCCTGCACACAAGTCACAGACTGGTCTCCCACGCTGAAGTTGACAGACACACTTACTCTGAGACGCAGGAGCAGAAGAACAAGTAATGACACAAGCACCTGGCACAATAATTCAAAAATATTAAAGTAAATCTAAGATAAAATTACTGAAATCAATATAAAATTGAACATTACAGTATATCTTTGTGAATGAGTAAAAAATGTAGGAGCAACTGTATTTATTCTTTCTACTTTGAGTAGCAAACTTGGTCTTATTTTAGACTTTGTGATGCAAACATGACAGTTTTATTCTTTTTTTTAAGGTACAGACGAGTGAAGGGCCGAGTTCCATCGTCTTGGATTCCGGAGGGGTTTGCTGCTTGCTCCAGTCGTCCAGTGGTCGTCCAGTGGTTGTCCAGTGGTCCCACATGATGAGGAATCTGTTCCAGTTTGTTTAAAATCAGAAACTGCCCATCATTTCTTGTTGAAGAGTGTATTTGACCTGGTATTTATTCTGCAGCCAATCATTTTCATTAAAAGACATCAAATCACCCACAGTTCTCATATTGTATTCAGTTTCAAATGTTTTTAGTTTATTCATTCATTCATTCAACCTTTATTTATACAGGCTTGCCTCGTTGAGCCACGGGGACTCATTTACAAGAGGGACCTGTCTCACTCACACCCAGAGTCAATTTAGAGTTAACAATCAGCCTAAAATTTATAATTATAGCTTTTATTCTTATCAATCTCCTCCTGGAGGAGGAACCACAGCAACATGCATGTTTTTAAGTTTTGTACTTGTCAATAAAAAACTAAACTGGTAAGTTGCCAAAAAAACAATCACATCTAGTGTTTTTATTTGCAGTAGAACTTCTCATTAGACATTAAACAACGTATCTTATTGAAATAAAGAAGGTGAAACACAGCAACACCAAATGCACTTCAAACGCAGATTTATTTATAGAAATTATATTTTCACTCATTTGTTGCTGTGGTACATAACTGCACACAAACTTCTGGACCAACTGGAGCGTCATCCATCTCCTGGACCAACTGGAGCTTCATCCATCCCTGGACCAACTGGAGTGTCATCCATCTCCTGGACCAACTGGAGCGTCATCCATCCCTGGACCAACTGGAGCGTCATCCATCCCTGGACCAACTGGAGCGTCATCCATCTCCTGGACCAACTGGAGCTTCATCCATCCCTGGACCAACTGGAGTGTCATCCATCCCTGGACCAACTGGAGCTTCATCCATCCATCCCTGGACCAACTGGAGCATCATCCATCCATCCCTGGAACTCACCTTATGCAGAAATATAACAGAAAGGAGGAAAAGAAAAGTACAGTATACAAACATTAGGGTTCATTTATGAACACACACAAACACACCTAGATTATATATAAAAGAAACCCACACACACACACACACCTATATTATATATATATATAAATAAACACAACAGACACCTATATTATATATACAGTATAAATAAATATACACAGACAGCATACATACAGTATATAGGTGCGTGTGTTTATTTGCCAGTTATGCACGAAAATAGTATCATTTAATCACTGACTACATAAAATCATTAAACTAAAAGCTGTCTCTTAAATCATACCTGGTGTTCTCGTTCCTCTGGAGGATACAGAGTCTTTTTTCAGGTGGTTTCTCGTAGCCCAGCCACAAAGAAGGATGCAGGTTTTTGTTTTCGGAGCATGTTCAACACACACTAGTTGCAGCCACAAATTCAGCTTCGTCTGATTAT
This sequence comes from Garcialebias charrua, assembly GCA_038048925.1. Classification (NCBI taxonomy): domain Eukaryota; kingdom Metazoa; phylum Chordata; class Actinopteri; order Cyprinodontiformes; family Rivulidae; genus Garcialebias; species Garcialebias charrua. The sequence goes on from JBBPBX010019164.1 coordinate 30,048, forward strand.
TCTTACAGCCACGAACAGCGCAACAGGTACCAGAGCTCCTCAAGACATCTTCGTGACAATATTAGCTCAAAATAACAGAAAACAGAACTTTAACAGAACTTCTACGATGCGCACAGATAAACAAGTAAACAACGAGGAGCCAATGCAGAAATTCTACTTCCGGGGTCAAAACGGAAGTAAGTCCCATAATCGCAAATACAGTGCCACCTTCAGGAATATTGTGGATAAACACAGAGTGACCAGGACAATGACAGCCAATAAAAACAGAGTTTTTAACCAGCCAATTAAAAACAGAGCTTGAATTTGAATCAGCCAATAAAAACAGAGCTTGAATTTGAATCTCAGCAGAGCCTCCCCCTCAGAGCCATATCAGAATGCTTTGCCTGTTGAAAATTTTTCTAAGTTCTGAACTCTACAGAAAGTTACACATAGCACCTTTAAGGTAAATTTTAAATACTAACAATTAGGGGTGCAGGAAGAAAATTTCAATTTTTTAAAAATAATCTAGATTCTTAGTCCTGGCGATTCAGAATCGATTCTAAAAGCCCCCAAATCTTTTTTTTTTTTTTTTTACATTAAAACCCAAAAGATAAAGAAAATAAAACCATATCTCATAGTATACGAAAGAATACATAAAATGAAAGGTGACAGAAAGAAGAAGAAATCTTATTTTATCTGCCCCTTTTTAAAAAAACAAAACAAGTTCAAACAATCAATTCAAACAATAATCTTCTATAAGTAACAGAGCAAAAACCTCAAATAATACTAGTTATTTAACCTGATGCATGCTCAGTAATCCAGGTAGAAAAATCCATGTTGTTTTTTTGCTTTGTTTTGTTTTGTTTTTTGAATGTCCAGAGGACCAGACTTAGCTTTTTTGGACTAGTTATTTAAGTTACAGAATTTAATGCATTCCTGTATTATTTGTTCCTATTTTTGGTACCGGTATAAATATCAAACGATGCAAAAAAGGTGATACAATAAGGAACCTAAAATTATTGTTTTAAATAAATGTTCCATTTGTTTACGTTGTTTATTCTTTTCAGCTTGTCAGTTACAAAACTGAAACTAAATTTATGACCATTTTAATAGAAAAATAGTTTCTGAATCAAAAATCGATTTTGAATCGAATTGTGACACCAAAAATCGGAATTGAATCGATTCTCCAGACACTGAGAGATTTGCACTCCTACTAACAATGTATATTTTGTCGTCAATAGCTATATAATGTCAGTGACTGAAAAGTTTCAGGACGTATAACAACGTCCAGTCAGATCCTCTGGACGGATTATTATTTGTTGAAACATTTAATCTCTTATCCAAATGCCTTCTTGAAATCTTTAGGATAAAATAATTTGGAGGACTTTTGGAAGTCAGAAGTGTTTTTGGATAAAACATTAGATGTATCTACCTGGATTACTGAGCATGCTTCAGGACATCTAGTTGGACAACTTTTTTAAAAGTGTAATAATGAGTTTGTAAACATCATGCAGAGTTTCTTCTATTAAAACACTGAATGTGACATTTTTTATTTAATATTGTGTTTGGTCTGTTATTTCAGCCGGATCCCTGATGTCATTCTACACAACTTAACTCTGTGGCTTCAGCTTCCCTAACCTGCCTGAAGTCCAGCTCTGCCTCTTTCTGAAAACGTTTGGAGCATCTTGAAGAGGAGAATGAGATGAAGGCAATGTTGAACTGTTAAAGTCTGAAATACAGCAAGCATGGATACGATTCCTCATCTGTAGGTTTATCAAGGTTCAATGTTCAAGGAGACTTTATTGTCGTAGTGCGGGGTGTCAAAGTCAAATTCGCCGAGGGCCAAAAAAACAAATTTGCTACAAGCCAAGAGCCGGACCGGTTCAATGTTTATTATAAGGGGGTGATATAAGATTTTTTTCTTCTTTCTGCACTCTTTACATTCAATGTTTTCTTTTTGACAAATTTGTTTTATTTTGTCTCTTTTAAATGAATGAATAAATGAATTAAATAAAATATTAAATAGCTTTACATCTGCTAAGTTCTTGGCATAAATCAACACAGACATGTTCCTGCTTTTAGTATTTAACATTTTTTTTATAATGTAGCTGTTTATGTTTCGTTTAGTTTTTTTAATACAGTTTTCTTATAATTTTTAATTAATATGCTTTTTTATGATTGTTTACGGTTGGCTGCAAATATCAAGCTGTGAAATCCTTTATTTTCTACAGCTGATAGCTTTTGGTCATTAATTATGATGAAGTTTAGCAACTTCTCTGTGAACATTTGAGCTCCGTGGCTTCAGCGGTGTGTTTTTCTTGTTCAATCCGGGGCGGGCGCTCTGATTTCGGTCAGCCGCTCTCAGCCTGTCCCTCCTACGAGACGGTCAGACAGCGGGTCGGACTGGACGCAGCTGGCCGCGGTCGGTCTCCCTGTTTCGGTTCAGCGAGAGTGGCGTCCCGCTGAAGCCCCAGAGCTCGAATGTCCAACATAAAACTAACTTGACCGCGGTGTAATGTGGCGCTATGGCTCTGCAGACATTGCACGTTGCTGTCTTACGGTGTTTAGTGTAAAATACTTCCACACAGCGGACATGTTACGATGAAAAGTTGGCTAGCTGTTAGCTAAAGTGCTACTCACAGTCCGCACGCTGTAGATGGCTGCAAATTATGAAATGGATTTCCTGAATGTGACGTGAGGCGGGTCTTATTACTCTGGGTTCATGAGACATGACTCCGGATCGATTTGGCCCCATCCCTACTACCGTTGCATTGTGGGGAATGTAGTGTTGCAAAACACCAGCGGGTGGCTGTGACCTGCGGGCCGTTTCTAATAGTAATTAAATATCATCCAGGGGGCCATAAATAATTAATTTGCGGGCCGGATCTGGCCCGCAAGCCTTCACTTTGACATATGTGTCGTAGTGGAATGAAACTGTGTACTCAAGGTCCCAGTTACACCCCAAAATAGCAATACTGTAATATAAAATATATATAAAAAGAAACAGTATATAAGGATCTAAGATATGCATATGCTAAACAATAATATAATAATGTACCAGCAGTCTGAACATAAGAGATAAGAGATATAAGAGATTTATTGATTAACATTGCACCAATTAATTAATACAACGTGATTATGTAAGCACAGTCAACCAGAAGAGGGAGAAGTATGCTAAGCTGCAACATTTCCAAACACATGACATGTTCTTCTGCGCGGCCGCGCTCATCCGTCTCCAGATGAAGGTCAAACAGATATGGAAAAAGGAAAAACACAATAGGTATCATTTGTGATATTCAAAAAAGAGTCTATCAAAGATTGTCTTAAGACACTCTATGATAAAGTCCCAAAAACTCTATCAGCAATAAGCACAACCAGACAAGACATTGTTGCAGATTTGACGACATGCAAGGAGATCAAAGAGTCTGTGAGCAACATTCAGATAGCACAGTTCAGCAGTTGTCTCAGCTCGGCGCCTCCGAGCGCACCCACAGAGATCTCTGGGGGGGGGGGGGTCAGCAAGGTCTCTCAGCTTCACTCCAGGAGAGGAGTTCCCAGCAAACAGCCTTCTTCTTTTCCAAGGTCGTGCAGAAACTAGACTAGATAGTTATTGTTTATCTTCAATCCAGGCCACAGTGTTCTTTTGATTGCAGCCTTCCAGAGTCCAGGTGCTGTTCAGGTCCAAAATCGCCGAATCAAATGAGTTTCCGAAGCTACGAACCCCCATCCGTGCCCTGATTAATACCGGGCGGCTGTAAACGAGTCCCAAAACGCACCGCAGATCCACGGTGGTCCACCGCTCCCATAGTGCGGTTCAGCTCGTACAACAGCTGGTTTGAGGAGCTCACAGCCCGGATCAGAGTCTCTTGCTGTTCAGGAAGTTTGGCCAGCGCGCCGATAGCTGCCGAAGTCTTCCTGATCTTCCAGTAACAGACAGCTCCGCTCACGCCAAAAAACAGAGCAGCTGCCACCAATATTCCAATAATCCACAAATCTTCCACGTCTTCGACAGACAGGACGGTCAAACACATGGGTTGCCACTGTCCCCAGGAATCCATCATGTATCCGACAGCGTGCGTGTCAGAGGGGCAAACCGCTTCTCCTGGCCCGGTTCGCTTCGTGGAGAAAATCTTATCTATAGATGAAACAGCCCAATTTATTAAATCCATCGCAAATTGGTTCGAGTGAGCGCTGAAGAGTCACGGACGAGACAAAAAGCAAGTAGGGAGAGGAAAACTTAGGGAGGGTAGGAGCAAAAAGATATGCGACTTGCTCTGTCGAGTAGCGGAAGTGAAAGTCTGAGTCTGTTGTGAGCAGATGGGTATGAAATATATATACAGGTAGTCCCCGATTTACGAGCGAGATCCGTTACAACGAGGCGCTCGTAAACCGGAAATCTCGTAATTTGGAACGGCCGCCACGCTTCTCGTAAGTCCGGAATTTCGCTCGTAAATTGGAACGGTTTTGCTAGCGCGACTACGAACACTCGTTTTTCATCGAAAAACTGCTTATGAGTGCATAAAAATGATCGGAAACGTGTGTCCACATGTTTAGCTAACGAACTGTGGTGAAAAAACACAGGAAAACTCAGTATTTTTTGCGTTTTTTCCAATAATTCGCCAGCTCGTAAGTCTGGAACCTCGTAGATCAGAGCGCTCGTAAATCGGGGACTACCTGTATACTGTATATATATCTATGGGTAAGAAATCAGCAGCACAGAGAAAATGTAAAGTGTCCAATTGGTTTTGGTGCATGTACTGCATCATGCCGCAAGAGCCTCCAGCGCATCGTGAGAGCAGCTGAGAAGATCGTCGGCACCTCCTTGCCCTCACTGCAGGACTTACACAGCAACCGCCTCACTCGGAAAGCCCTCTGCATGGCAGGTGATCCCACACACCCACTACACAGCCGCTTTAGACTGCTGCCATCAGGGAGGAGACTGAGGAGTCTCCAGGCTCGTACCAGCAGACTGAGAGACAGCTCTGTTCATCAGGCAGTCAGAATGCTAAACACTCTGCCTGCTCTGCCTCCCCTCCCATTTGAACTGCCTTAACACAAAAAACTTTCTCACACATTACCACACAACACAAAGTTTTTAACACTGGACCCTGTGTCATCAAACGGGTTATTCACTAAACTCTCGGTCATGTGCTCATTCAGTTTGCACTACTTCTCATATTTGCACTAATGTTTGTATTACATTACTGCCTATAGTCATACTACTGTTTACATTCACTGTTTACATTTATTAATACGGTTTACATTTATTACTACTGTTTTACATTTATTACTACTGTTTACATTTACACTACTTTTATATCTACACTACTGCTGATACATATACAGTATTCTCTGACTAGCCTTATCTAAGGATGCCAAATGTGCCTTATGTGCCTTACTGCATATGCCACTTTGCCTCTATACCAACATCAACTACCTCATACATATACTGTGTACATTAACTCATATGCTGCTGTGCCACTCTTTGCAAATGTCAATGCTAGAACCTTCAGTTTATTTTATAGATATACTTTTTATACTTTTTATACTACTATGAAAAAACTCAGGACAGTATTACACTTTTATTATTTCATTTTATGCTTATGTTCATTGGGTGTTTGGTGTTTCAGGGGTGTTTGGTGTTTCAGTGTTGGTGTAAATTTTCATACTTTCATACTACTATGAAAAAACTCGGGACAGTGTTACACTCTTACTATTTTATGCTTATGTTTATTAAATGTTTTAGTGTTTAGTGTTTAGATGGTTACTGTTGCACCGAGGGACTGAGAGAAACGCAATTTCAATCCTGTGTATGTCCTGTACATATTGCAGTTCTGACAATAAAGTTGACTTTGACTTTGACTAAAGTGTCATTACAGTGATTTTGCTGGTTAGGGTTTTATAAGTCTTAGCGCTTCAGGGTAGAAGCTGTTCCTCAGTCTAGTGGTTTTACACTTAATAATTCTCGGGAGGTTTATAATCAGAAGTTTATTCAAGTTCATGTTTGATTTGCCATATACAAGGTTAACACGGGGTCAACAGTACAATGAAATGCTCAGGATGAGAAAAAAACGATTTGACTCGCTAAAAAAGATCGAAGAACAAACCAACAACAAATACTAAAAGCATGCAATAAGGGTACAAAAATAAATATCAAAAAGTGAAAAGGTAATTATAACATTTGTAACGTCCTAAAGAAAGATAGTAAACAACAACATGGTAGAATATACAGTAACAGTGCAGTGGGATGCATTTGAATGAATAAGTATTTTTCAAGGTAGTAATACAAGCTAAAATGCACATGATCAGCAAACCCTCGACCTACACCACCCGCGACCTACGGCAACTCAGACTTACGATTTTATCATATTTAATAAAAATATGATAAAAATAAAAAAAATTATTATTATTATTTTTTTTGTGTGTTTAAATGTTATTAATTTCATGTGTATAGCACTTTGTTGCAGCTGTGGTTGTTTTAAATGGCTTTATAAATAAAGTATAATTATTAATATTTCGTTTTTATTACAATTTGATCGTATTTACGCAACTTCCGGTCGTTTCCGGTCGCCATGTTACAACAGTACTGCGGTCAATGGAGCTCCAGAGGCTACTGTCAGCTGGCTTTAGAGGACCGTGTGTCCGTTCAGGGTTGCCTCATACGGATAAATTTGCTGGAAACACTCGGTCAACTCTGTGGACGTCTCAGGCCCGGAGGAGCAGCCGCCGATCGCCCCGTGATCGCTTCAACAACGCCGCCCGACATGCTAAGGACAGCAGCTAACAGAGCAGCTAACACAGGCGAAGACACCAAGCCGACATGCCGCGGAGGGGCCATCTGCGGCCGGGAGCTCGCCGCAAATGTCCGCCTGGCAGTCGGGGGACACCGAGCTAACGCGGAGATACAAAGCCGACAGCCTTTTTGAATGAACTGACATGCTAACCAGTGCTGCTAATGGCGGGGCCTAACCGTAGCCAGAGCCATATAAAGTGAGAGTTCCGACACCCTTTGATCTCACCGACAGGCGGTCAATCGTTCCAAACAACGGCTATGGAAACCTTGTGGAGCTGCGCCCTCTGGCGGCGACGGAGCGCTACTGCAGGCAGCTTCAGACTAACCAGAGCCATGGAACAAATCGCCCCCTCCATGACCCACGTGACTTCCGCATTCCATTCTTACAACGGAACTCTATGGAAATGTCGCAACTCTCACTTTATATGGCTCAGACCGTAGCTAACGCCGAGCAGTTGTTTTGGATGGAGGAACATCGCGGAGAAACGGCTTTCAGTAAGTTTTTTTTTTTCTGGCTCCAAATGTATGAAGTTAAGAAGCTAACAGTCATTCTTTTAAACAGTTTTGACCACGTGTGTGCGTGTGGAGCGTAAGGAAGCTGGGGGAGCTCGCACCCGAGCTGATGCTAAAAGACGAAGGCAGGCTTTGACCAGCTCAAAGTAAGACATTATATTTTTTATTTATTGTACAGTACTGTATTCATTTACTGTACAGTTCTGTGCATGTTCATGGCCTAGTATGTCTGCTTGTTCAGTCTCATGCCATTAAATATGTGTGCGGCGCTCCGTTAGCGGTATAGCCGCGACCTATGTCAGAAACGCGGACCTACGACAGGCAGGTGTTTTTGGTCCGCGAGGTACGACAACATCGACCTAAGTCACACACGTAGGTCCCAATCCCTGACGTAACTCGAGGGCTTCCTGTATATATATATATATATATATATATATATATATATATATATATATATATATATATATATATATATATATATATATATATATATATATATATATATATATATATATATACAGGAAACCCTCGAGGTACGACACCTGCGACCTACGGCAACGCAGACTTACGACAGGCCTCTTTGAAAGAATGCCGTCGACATACGACCGAAAAAACGGACTTACGACAGAAATACATTAGAAGTATGTAATCGAGATACGGCAAAAAAAGTGCGACACTACGGCAAGCGGCAAGGTGGGGGAGGGGTACACACCTTGAGTGTTCGCGCATGACAGTGGGCGTGACCATGTGGTAGGGGTTGGGCGACACTGCCGTACTATTTAAAGGGACGCCATCTTCACCACGTTGTTGAGTTTCGGCGAGAGAGAGAAAAGCAAACGTACGTACACTTTATCGATCATTAGCATTGCATTCAGTTAGCATTAGGTTTAGCGAGAGGTATTTTATTAGCCACAGGTAGCATAGGTTTAGCGAGCGGTATTTTATTAGCCACAGGTAGCATAGGTTTAGCGAGCGGTATTTTATTAGCCACAGGTAGCATAGGTTTAGCGAGCGGTATTTTATTAGCCACAGGTAGCATAGGTTTAGCGAGCGGTATTTTATTAGCCACAGGTAGCATAGGTTTAGCGAGCGGTATTTTATTAGCCACAGGTAGCATAGGTTTAGCGAGCGGTATTTTATTAGCCACAGGTTAGGTAGCATAGGTTTAGCGAGTTTTTTTTTTTGACATTTTTTTTCGTGAGAGAGAAATAAAATGGGACCCAAGAGGCCTTCGAAGTCCGCTGATAAGGGTGCGGGTAAGAAACCCAGGCAGACCATAACCCTTGAGACGAAGCTAAAAATTGTTAAAATGTGTGATGGGGGCATGTCAGCGACCGAGGTAGCAGCGAAGCTAGGCTTTCCGCGTTCGACGGTGGGCACGATCAAGGCAGACAGAGAGAGAATTCTGGACCAAGTGCGTCGTTCCGCACCCATGAAGTCCACAATTATCACGAAGCAGAGAACGGGTGTTTTGGTGGAGATGGAGAGGTTGCTCTTGGTTTGGATCGAGGACAATGCTCAAAGGCGCGTGCCCGTGTGCATGGCCGTGATCAGGGAGAAGGCCCGCATGATTTACAGCACGCTGAAAGCTAGGAGTCAGGGAGGTGCGGGGGAGGAGGGAGGTGCGGGGGAGGAGGGGGCAGGACAGAGCGAGCAAGGCGAAGGCACGTCACAACAGAGCGACTCAGGCGAAGGGACGTCACAGCAGAGCGATCCTGGAGAAGGGACGTCAAGCAGCACTTCAGGGAGGGGTGCTGTGGGAGAGGGGGACACTGGACCTGATGAATTCACTGCCTCCAAAGGATGGTTTCAGCGCTTCAAGGACAGAGCGAATTTGCACAACCTAAAAATACAGGGTGAGCATTTAATTTCTCTTATTTTTTTTTGTTACAGGTACAGGTAGTCCTTGACTTCCGATTTAAAAAAAAAAATTCATTTTACTGTTTTTGTGTGCATTTAAACAGGAGAGGCAGGCAGTGCTGACCACGCAGCAGCTGAGGCCTTCCCTGACAAACTGGCTCAGGTCATCAGGGACGGCGGGTACACTGCCCAGCAAGTGTTTAATGTCGATGAGACAGGCCTGTTCTGGAAGCGTTTGCCCAACAGGACCTACATTAGCAGAGATGAGCGAATAGCAGCAGGTCACAAAGTTGGCAAGGAGCGCCTGACCTTGCTGCTTGGGGGGAATGCTTCTGGGGACTGCAAACTCAAGCCCTTGTTGATTTACCAATTTGAAAACCCCAGAGCCTTCAATCATGTTGATAAAAAAAGGCTTCCAGTCTATTGGGCATCAAATAGGAAGGCCTGGGTAACGCTGGAAGTGTTTTCAAAATGGTTTAAGCAACATTTTGTGCCAGATGTCAAGCGTTTTTGCCATTCCCAAAAGATTCCCTTTAAAGTCCTGCTGGTGTTGGACAACGCTCCAGGACACCCCCCTGATCTCACCGACATTAACACGGCTGTGCAGGTGGTGTACCTGCCTCCTAACACCACCTCGCTGATCCAGCCGATGGACCAAGGGGTGATAAGTACGTTTAAGGCGTACTATCTCCAGAGGGTCATTCGTAACGCTTTGGAGGCAACCGGAATGACTCCAGGTGTCAGCCTCAAAGACTTCTGGAGAACATACAACATCCACGATGCTGTGCTGAACATTGATCACTCCTGGAATCGTGTGACTCAGAACAACATGAGCGGCGTGTGGAAGAAGGTGTGTCCACAGCTTGTTCAACAGGTACACGATTCCAGGGAGGTTGACAATGTCATTGAGGACGTTGTGAGGATGGGCAGGTCACTGGAGCTCGAGATGGACGTGGATGATGTCCAACAGCTTCTGGGATCAACAGGAGAGGACCTGTCAGTGGAAGACCTCCTTCTCCTCGACAGGCACGTCCCGGCTGAGGAAGAGGTGCAGGCCAACCCTAACCCACCCAAGACCTTCAGCCGGCAGGAGTTGGCATTGGCCTTCAAGGACTTCCACAGCGGCTTGGCCCGGTTAGAGAAGCAGGACGAAGATGGGGAGAGGTTTGAGAGGGCTCGAAGAGTCATCTTGGGCGGGCTTGCGTGTTATCAGCAGATCCTGGACGAGAAGAAGCAAGAGGCTGTGCAGAGCAGCATGTTAAGGTTTGTCACCGTCTCTGCAGCTCCTCTTCCTCCAGGATCTGCTGGTGCACCAGAAGATCCAACACCAGCCAGTCCTCCTGCAGCAAGCCAAGATGACTCCATGGACAACTCAGCCTCTCCCCAGTAAAAGACGCCTCCCCTCTCTGCCTCCCCTCTCCCTCCCTCCAGGTAATGAATTGTTATTTTTATTTTTCAGAGTTGTGTCACGTTACACACAGTAACTTCATCTGTTAATCAATTTGTTGTTCTGTTCACAGCCTGCTGCTCCTCCTCCTCCACCTCCTCTCCACCAGCTCCACCATCCCATCACTGACCTGCCCACCTTCACATAACAGCACAGCATCGTGTGAAAGGTACAGCAAAGACATGTCGTTGTTTTTTCCTGTAGTTTTTGTTTTATGCTACATCTACTGTAAACATCACCGCTCTCTCGACAGCCTCCAAAGCGTCACGCCCCCTTGGTCCATCAACACATGTGCACCACACCACACAGGTAAGGAGAAGTTGTTGTTGTCTGTGTTTTCATTCTTTGCAGATGTTCACGTCTGTGTGTGGGTTTATACTGTACAGTACAGAACCACCTGTTGCTCTGCCTCATGGACCAGGCTATGGAAGTGAACTTCCACCTGTTGCTCTTGCCTCATGGACCAGGCTATGGAAGTGAACTTCCACCTGTTGCTCTTGCCTCATGGACCAGGCTATGGAAGTGAACTTCCACCTGTTGCTCTTGCCTCATGGATGGACGTGTGTCCACTCTGTCCTGCCTGCCTGCCTGCCTGCCTGCCTGTCCTGCCTGCCTGCCTGCCTCTCTCCCTCTAGCACCTCTCCATCATTGCACCACACCAATCAGGTGAGGACAAGATGTTTGCCATCTTCAGGTGTTCACAGGCCCACCTGTAAGAGCTCATGTTCATTTTTGTGTTGTTGTTTTCACAGCTCACATCGTGGACTTTCCTCATGGATGGACGTGTGTCCACTCTGTCCTGCCTGCCTGCCTGCCTGCCTCTCTCCCTCTAGCACCTCTCCATCATTGCACCACACCAATCAGGTGAGGACAAGATGTTTGCCATCTTCAGGTGTTCACAGGCCCACCTGTAAGAGCTCATGTTCATTTTTGTGTTGTTGTTTTCACAGCTCACATCGTGGACTTTCCTCATGGATGGACGTGTGTCCACTCTGTCCTGCCTGCCTGCCTGCCTGCCTCTCTCCCTCTAGCACCTCTCCATCATTGCACCACACCAATCAGGTGAGGACAAGATGTTTGCCATCTTCAGGTGTTCACAGGCCCACCTGTAAGAGCTCATGTTCATTTTTGTGTTGTTGTTTTCACAGCTCACATCGTGGACTTTCCTCATGGATGGACGTGTGTCCACTCTGTCCTGCCTGCCTGCCTGCCTGCCTCTCTCCCTCTAGCACCTCTCCATCATTGCACCACACCAATCAGGTGAGGACAAGATGTTTGCCATCTTCAGGTGTTCACAGGCCCACCTGTAAGAGCTCATGTTCATTTTTGTGTTGTTGTTTTCACAGCTCACATCGTGGACTTTCCTCATGGATGGACGTGTGTCCACTCTGTCCTGCCTGCCTGCCTGCCTCTCTCCCTCTAGCACCTCTCCATCATTGCACCACACCAATCAGGTGAGGACAAGATGTTTGCCATCTTCAGGTGTTCACAGGCCCACCTGTAAGAGCTCATGTTCATTTTTGTGTTGTTGTTTTCACAGCTCACATCGTGGACTTTCCTCATGGATGGACGTGTGTCCACTCTGTCCTGCCTGCCTGCCTGCCTGCCTCTCTCCCTCTAGCACCTCTCCATCATTGCACCACACCAATCAGGTGAGGACAAGATGTTTGCCATCTTCAGGTGTTCACAGGCCCACCTGTAAGAGCTCATGTTCATTTTTGTGTTGTTGTTTTCACAGCTCACATCGTGGACTTTCCTCATGGATGGACGTGTGTCCACTCTGTCCTGCCTGCCTGCCTGCCTGCCTCTCTCCCTCTAGCACCTCTCCATCATTGCACCACACCAATCAGGTGAGGACAAGATGTTTGCCATCTTCAGGTGTTCACAGGCCCACCTGTAAGAGCTCATGTTCATTTTTGTGTTGTTGTTTTCACAGCTCACATCGTGGACTTTCCTCATGGATGGACGTGTGTCCACTCTGTCCTGCCTGCCTGCCTGCCTGCCTGCCTCTCTCCCTCTAGCACCTCTCCATCATTGCACCACACCAATCAGGTGAGGACAAGATGTTTGCCATCTTCAGGTGTTCACAGGCCCACCTGTAAGAGCTCATGTTCATTTTTGTGTTGTTGTTTTCACAGCTCACATCGTGGACTTTCCTCATGGATGGACGTGTGTCCACTCTGTCCTGCCTGCCTGCCTGCCTCTCTCCCTCTAGCACCTCTCCATCATTGCACCACACCAATCAGGTGAGGACAAGATGTTTGCCATCTTCAGGTGTTCACAGGCCCACCTGTAAGAGCTCATGTTCATTTTTGTGTTGTTGTTTTCACAGCTCACATCGTGGACTTTCCTCATGGATGGACGTGTGTCCACTCTGTCCTGCCTCTGTCGTCCAGGACATCAGTCCTGCCATCTGCCTCCATCCATCACCTGGGTCAACACCTTCTGCATGTATGACTGCTGCCAAAACAAACAAAAAAACACCTTTGCTGATGGACAGAACTGTTCACATCAGGACCACACCGCTGAGCTCCCACCTGGCCTAAAATGCTCCCATCATTCATGGATGAGCACTGGCTAAGCAGTTCCATCTGATCCAGGTTTGAACTTGAGAAAAACATCAGTGTCTACCTACACTTCAGTCAAAGTAAGGACATTTTGTTTCCTTGTTTCTTTCTTCTGCTGCTTCCAGCTTCTTTTTTGGGTTCATGGACTTTTTCATGCACATGGACTGCACACCAACACCACATGGACTGCACTGGTTTCAAAAACATGATGGTTGCAACATGTTAACAGCTGCTGCTCAAAGAGAAGTGTTCATGTTTCATGGTTGACATGTTTTTGCTGCTGCTGGATGCATGGATGAATGCATGCTGCATTTTGACAGCTGCTGCTCAAAGAGAAGTGTTCATGTTTCATGGTTGACATGTTTTTGCTGCTGCTGGATGCATGGATGAATGCATGCTGCATTTTGACAGCTGCTGCTCAAAGAGAAGTGTTCATGTTTCATGGTTGACATGTTTTTGCTGCTGCTGGATGCATGGATGAATGCATGCTGCATTTTGACAGCTGCTGCTCAAAGAGAAGTGTTCATGTTTCATGGTTGACATGTTTTTGCTGCTGCTGGATGCATGGATGAATGCATGCTGCATTTTGACAGCTGCTGCTCAAAGAGAAGTGTTCATGTTTCATGGTTGACATGTTCTAGCTGCTGCTGGATGCATGGATGAATGCATGGGAGTTCCTTATCATATGCTGCATTTTGATGTTGACAGCTGCTGCTCAAAGAGAAGTGTTCATGTTTCATGGTTGACATGTTCTAGCTGCTGCTGGATGCATGGATGAATGCATGACATGTTCTAGCTGCTGCTGGATGCATGGATGAATGCATGGGAGTTCCTTATCATATGCTGCATTTTGATGTTGACAGCTGCTGCTCAAAGAGAAGTGTTCATGTTTCATGGTTGACATGTTCTAGCTGCTGCTGGATGCATGGATGAATGCATGACATGTTCTAGCTGCTGCTGGATGCATGGATGAATGCATGGGAGTTCCTTATCATATGCTGCATTTTGATGTTGACAGCTGCTGCTCAAAGAGAAGTGTTCATGTTTCATGGTTGAACTCATTTGCAGATTATGGCTGAGAACTGTTCAGGAAGAGATTTGTATTTTGTATGCTTTGTCTGTGCTGAAAAAAACATTTCAGTACTGTACAGGTACTGGTTTTGTGTGTTTATGGATGAATGTGTGGTATAATTTGTTATCTAAGTGTTTGTAAATAAAGTTCTATGCATGTTTATGGCACAGGATGTCCGCTTGTTCATTCTCATGCCGTTAAATGTGTGTGCGGCGCTCCGTTAGCGGTATAGCCGCGACCTGCGGCAGAAATGCGGACCTACGACAGGCACGTGTTTTTGGTCCGCGAGATACGACAGAATCGACCTAAGTCACACTCGTAGGTCCCGATCTCTGACGTAACTCGAGGGTTCCCTGTATATATATATATATATATATATATATATATATACATATATATATATACATATATATATATACATATATATACATATATATATATACATATATATATATATA